>JAUTBV010107953.1:0-15650 GCA_032361325.1 Lepetodrilus fucensis
TGTCCTTATTTGTTTATCACTATTTAGTACAAACGCTAAAATGCATAAAAAATATCAGCGTACGGATATTAATATTTTCAAGTTGCTTGATGGTTTCATCCTTCTTCGGGACACATTTGCTGCAATTTTGAGGCTAGAAACATCGGCTACTTTTCCGGCTGTTGCTAAGGTAAACAAGGTGCTGGTTTGGGGTGACCTATTTGCACCTGAGAGCTGTGATCTTGGCTTGTTTACTAGGGGGGTCCAGACACACCATTGTGAAATAAATTGACAAATAAACCAATTCCACAGAAACTATGGAGTCTCATCTTGTGTTCCACCTGAAAAAATATACAAAAAGTGCACCTGCAAGCAAGCCACAGCATATATAGGAGAGCACTATGTTTTCTGACGTCACTTCCACAAGTTGGTCAACGAGTAAAGGAATTAATTGTGGTCTGAGGCCTATCAGGCAGAGCCACATTTTTATTTCGGAACGACATTGCTCCAACAACATCTACATTCAATTACACTATCATAAAAAATACATTCAATGTTATTGAAAAATTGTCAAGTGAGCTACAGACCCTCAAAGGGGTGTACCACTAGTCATTATATAGCAACAATGCACACTTAGATTCAGGAGACATGTACACACATATTCTTCAATATCTCAAAAACTAAGAGGATCTTTTTGAATATTCAAAGTGATTCATACTCTGTGATGTGTTTCCAATCTGAATAACATCAATTGCCAAAGATATATTAATAAATGGTACATTTAATATGCAAATTACACTTTTGGTCATTTGTGAAAAATATATTTCTACAAAGTCCAGATTTTTTGGCAAAATGAGACTTTGTTCTTGCAAATATTTATACCAATAGAATCAGCAAGAACTAATCTATGTCACTTCATAAAAATATATGTAGCTGTAATGGAAAAGTTTTGAGTTATATGTGATTTAGTCTGTGTAATTGGAAACAAAATGGCTGCCCAAATGAACAACCTTTTCAGAAGTGCCTACAGCAAACTTCACACAACATTAACAAATGAGCATTTCCATCAGAATAGTTTGTTGTAAATGCTTATAGACATGTGTTTCAAGGTAAATAACTAAAAATAAATCTCAAACCTGTTAATATCAAGACATAATGACCTAATATCAATCTAATTATCACTAGGAAAATGCTAAATTCTTAATACAGACTATCTGAAGGTTAATTTGGCATATTAAATGACTACACTGTTATGAAGTAGACTTAATATTGTAGTAGATACCTCATACCATCTAATTGATGTTCACTGTTTGTACAAAAGTAAGTTTAGGGAGATTTTTGATGAAATTTACAACAATTTTAATCAAATCATGACAAATGTTGTATTTTCAATTCAGACATGGGGACACTAAAATATTAGTTACTCCCTTATTTGACCACTGAGTGTGACAAAACTTCAGAATTAGATGTAATATACTGATATATTTGACATTATGGTCTCAAAACACAGATACAACTTGGTCAAAACCTGTTTTTCTTTGAAAATGTATCATCATCAGCTATATACATCATCCACAGAAACTCTCGAACTAGAGCGTTGTATAGGAAACATGTTCAAATAAGAGTTTTGCTTCTTCAAAACGATTAAAAAATGGATGCGTCATCTTTTTCACATCTACCTTCATACTCTAGTATTTTTTTTAAAAAAATAAAAACTCAATCTGTATTTTTAAATTCAATTTAAAAAAGAAGTCTTTTTCAAAAGTTTGAATTCAAGAAAATTGAAAAAAGTTATGTTTAAATTCATTTTTTTGCCACAATTTCTGATTCAGAACATCAAATCCTACTAATTAAGACAATTCATAAACTTTCCAGACTTAAAAAATGGAAACTGTAACATTTTGAGGAAAATTGTTGAAAACAAATATAAAATCAAACTATTTTCAAGAAAATCAACTTTTTTCAGAACTACAATAGCAAATTCTTCAATATTATTTATATCCAAGCTTAATTATGAAGTTTGAGACTGAAGCTACCCATAGATCCAACATAAAGTTAATTTAAGTGAAAATAAACACCTTCTCATATCAGGCCTCAGACCACAATTAATGTCCTTATTTGTTTATCACTATTTAGTACAAACGCTAAAATGCATAAAAAATATCAGCGTACGGATATTAATATTTGATATATTTGATGGTTTCCTTCTTCTTCGTTACACATTTGCTGAAATTTTAAGGGTAGAGTGAGTGAGTGAATATAGAGTTTAACGTCGCTGTGGGAATCTTTAAGGGTAGAAACATTTGCTACTTTTCCAGCTGTTGCTAAGGTAAACAAGGTGCTGGTTTTGGGCGACCTATTTGCACCAGAGAGCTGTGAACTTGGCTTGTTTACTAGGGGGTCCAAACACACCATTATTCAATCAATTAACAAATAAACCATTTCCACAGAAACTATGAAGTCTCATCTTATGATCCACCTGAAAAAATATACAAAATGGGTACTTGCAAGCAAGCCACAGCATATATAGGAGAGCATTATGTTTTCTGATGTCACTTCCACAAGTTCCACATAATTGTAGTCCGAGGCCAACTCTTGGCCGCCATCTTGCTTGCGAGTCGTTCCTTTAACTCAGTACAGCTTATTGGGAGCAACGTCAGCCGTTTGTGCGAGATCACTGTACTGCTCTCAAAGGAACATGGCCTAGTAAATCAATGCTTGCTAGCAAGCATGGATACATCACTCGCGTGGAATTGAATTGATCGCTCGCAATTCATCTAGCCTTACCTGCTGGCTGTAAGCTTTTTATATGTTATATCTTCCAACTTTTAGTTTGATGTTGGCTTGGGATTGAACACTTATTCCTCCTCGGTCCGATGGTCTAAGCAAGTTTGTCTGTACAAGTTCCCCATAAAAACGCATGTCAACAAATATTTGTTCACACCAGCAAGTGTCTATGTATATCTATGCAACAATGAATATTCTGAAAACAAACACAAACAAAAACAGTTTGTTTGACTTTATTTCAAAATCAAGTGTTCTAACAAGTAGGTGTATAATTTTTGTATGGGGCATTCCCTTGCTTAGATTAGTTTTGAAAACATGAACAATAAATAGCACTTACATCTGCTTACTTGGATTTGTACTAAATAGGTATATACACAAAACAATCGGTTTCTAAAAATGTATTTTTCACAATTATGGTTGCTTGGTTGCTAAAGGAGAATACTTCTAAAACATCATAATTTAATGTTAGAAGAGGGATAAATAACAATTGCCATATTTAAAAAATTACAAAATGTTGTGACTAGTATCACCCTTGATGTCGCATGATTCGAATGTCTTAACGAGGCTCCAAATACTGGGGGTATGCATAAAGGCAAACATTATTTTTAGGGACAGTATTTTAGCTATATTTGAATTATCATGTTTTAGATGTAGTCTCCTTCATTTTTCAATGTTACATCCTGTACCGTATAGTGCAGCCATATCTCGTTCAAGACAGGATCTCGGTGCTCTAGATGTTCTTGCAGTTTGTTATTGATCAATGAATCCCAACTCGTATTCAAGTGAATACGAAAATTTGCTTACCTCATTATTTATCATTATTCCCATTGATGAACCCATATTGATGGGTCAAGATTTCAACAATTAAAAGCTGTTTCAATTGCATTTATTGGAGCGAGTGTATTATTGTTTTACGTCACACTGGGAATCTTTCACCCATTCATGACAAAATTAATTTATTGGAAATTCATTGCTTACTCCAGAATGATTTAGAATGTATTAACAATTCAAAACAATTTGGTATTCAATATTTCATTGCAATTTTAAAGGCATACAATCAGATAGGACACGTTATTTTGGAAATAATAAGAGTTATACATGAAAAGTACTTTAACACGGCTAATTGTGAATTGGCGCTACTCACAGATAGTTAGCTCGACTTTCTCTAGCATTCCCTGCCGACCACAAGATACTTTTATATATGTATGTATGGTCAGTGAAAGACTAGAGAGCATTTATTGTAAAATGAACAGACTTGTAACATTAAAACGCACACATCGCCTCACTAACCATATAGTAATGTGTTCTTGGATGATTTATTAGTTCAAAAACCTGCATCATACTAATAGATGTACATATCCATCCATGTAATCAGCTCTTTTCAGTAAGGAATAAGAAAGTGGTAAAATTAAATGTAAGCAAGTTTATGTAAAACTAAATCGGTAAATCATCTGTGATTGTATGCCTTTAATCGAACATTCTGTAATGCGTCTGTACACAACTTTTCTAGAGGACCGCGATCCTGTGATCGGAACATGAATAGGCATCATATTTAGGAGTATATTACTTCAAACTTCAAAATGTATTTCCCCAGTAAGAACCCTTGGATAAATAGAAAAGTATTCCAAGCCCAGAAAAAAAAAGAAGAAAAAAAATGCTTGCGACATTCCAAATGGTCAGCAAGGACATCACGATGGAGCATGTTATTTCGCATGGATACAAACGTGCTGCAACCAGGACTACCCAAGATCATTTCATCAATATGAAAGTCTAAACATACCTGGCTCTCAAACATACAAAGGAAGCATGCGATCTTTTGACTGAATGCAAAATTTGGTCTACACTAGGCCAATATAGCCTAGTTCAGAACAGCGAACAGGTCCCATTACGATCTATTGTTCCTTCATAGTTGCAACGAACACAGTAATTAATACACGTTTGATGCTAAAAATCATCACAAGGGAGGTAATTCGCTTATTTCTTTTCCAAAAATGTTTGGAGGAAAAAAAAGAAAGTTATTTCAATAAACATCTAGTACAAAATATATACGAGCCGAGATGAACTTGCACAGGTCATACAGGCCCATGTGTGACATGCTGATTTCATATGTTGAGGTTCAGTGCCACAAGATGGGGCACAAGACACACTGGGAACGACAATACAATAATCTTCGCAACAGGCTCCTGAATTCCTAGCACTCTTATAACCATCCACCACAAGAGAAAACTCTTTACCACACTGTGTACTTGTCAAAGTTTCACTTTATATCTGCAATCATGCAGTCGAGGAACTCTTCAAAAGATAATAGATAATCCATCAACGAAAAATAATAATTTATTTTGGCATGGTGATTAATTTAGACTCGAGAAATTAATGCAGTCAATCGAAAAATGCAGAAGGATCTTTGATAAAAGAAATAAACTGCAACTTTGACATAGTAAAAAATACAGCAACCCCCAATCCACAGATTTGATATTCAAATAGTTTGATGTCATTGTACCCCGTCAACCCTGCTCAGCGACCCCATGTCACCTGGACAGCAGTAATTTTAAGATGCGTCGGTAAAGAAGCTAATGTCAAGGTCACTGCACATGCTCAGTCAGCAGAGGCTGGTGCAGGTGCCGTCTCGGAGATGGTCTCTGCGATGGACTTTCCAACCTTCTTCTTCTTTCGCTTGGCACTTTTCCTGGACGCAGAAGCTGCAAGTAGGGTCTGCAAGAAACAACATCGAGAATAGTAAATAGGTTACAGGGTTTCATTTCATGAAGATCTCATATCCACTACAAGACAATAATATACTCTTGTAAGTGTCCGTTCGACATGTGTAAGAGATCGCTACGAGAGTCCTTATGGTTTTATAGTAGATACAAGAGCTTCATGAAACGATACCCAGATAGAATTGAGTTTATTACAAAGATTCAATTGTCATTAAAAAGAACAAATATTATGCATGCCAGTCTTTATAAAAATCAGATATTCTTTAAAGGAGAATTTGAAAAAAGTAGAAAACACATGTACTGAGCTATATTGGTGGTCCTGATGCATGTTGACACCAGCACTGAAGACTTTGCTCAAGATTTATATTCCACCGTTGCATACATGACAAGCTACAGAAAACAAGTCATGCCAAGATAGTGGTTTATGCAGGTAAATAAAAATGCTCCAATTCAAATTCACTTGAACCAAAGATTACTACCATAAATTTGGAAACATCGCAACTGTAGTACACATTTTCATCTATTTCGAAACATCACAACTGTATATCTTTTCAGCAATCTACAGTAGGGGGCTAATTCCTCTGTAATTGAAGTAAATATCTGTTACTGAAACTAGGAATGGTTTGAACATTCTTTTCTCTATATACAGACCAGAAGGCATATTCTCGAAATGTTCTTACAAACTGTTAAGCCTAAAAACAGCCATGCTATAAGAATCATTAAGAACTGTTCTTAGGCTAAGAAGTTTGTAAGAACGTTTCAAGAATAGGCCTCCTGTAGAGTTGACCGCAACAACAGATGCACATTCGTTCCCTACTCACTTTCAGTTCCTCATCTTCAATGCTGTGTGCAGTATCCAAGGTACTGGTGTCGAACGGCAGACCAGTGATCTTCAGTGGGCCATTAGGCATCAGAATCATGGTGAACTTGAACTGAGCCACGTACTCTCCTGAAAACAACATTAATTTCTTTCATAGTACAAAAGCAGCAGGGCTCTAGACTAACATTCTGAGTTTCTGCAAGTAGCAAAGGCATCAAAGGTGCATAATGTTAAAAAGTAGGTTGCCCGCAGTGTATGTCGGGCATATGTTAGTCCAGAGCCCTGAAAGCAGTGTAGAGACACTACTAACTTCCTTTTCTACAGGATGATTGTACCAGTAGTAACTCCTTATACAAGTACACAGGCTGGCAACAGACGGTGAATTCACAGGAAAACAAGCCTGAAGTCTTGAAACTGCCATGCCTGTCTATAGGTCTATATGATCTTGCTGTGGAACAAGATCTTGAACAATAAACATGTTATTACCATTAGAAATTACGGCAAAATGTTTGCAGGGTATTTCTCTGTCAGAAATGTTATTGTCCTTCAGACGTGATCAGTACAGGTCTGTGTTCTTCATCATTCAGAGAAGTCGGGTTTTGAATAGATATGGAAAGTTCACGTTTGTAATTTTGGTTTGATATCCGTTAAGAGATTGAAGCTATAATCAACTTACCTTCTCTCTCGTACAATACATTAAATGGCTGCATGAGATCGTGCTTCACACATTCAAGAACGCCCATTTTTGCCTTTTTCTCATCTTCAAATAACCTAGAAAGCAAAAGAATATTTATGTAATTCAACAAGTCAAACTTTGTCTACATATGGAACATGTATTAAAGAAAATAAATCTTCTCTTAGAATGAATGAATGAATTATTGTTTTACGTCACAGCGGGAATCTTTCACCCATAGGTGACGACACTCTTCTCTTAGAAAACTGTATTCAGGTATTCCAGTCATATTTTCTTTCTTCAAAAACTGCTAATTATTCAATGGACTAGTGAATGACATAAACTTCTTAATTACTGTAGCAAAATTAGCCAATATGTAATCTTTATTGAAGACTTTACAAACATTATTTTCACTATGCAAAGATAACATACCTTAATGAAAATGGCATTAAACCAAACTTTTTGTCAGTTTCACTTAGGAATTCTGTAAAGAAAACAAAAGGGTTTGTAAATTTGAACATAATGGCTTTATATTTCTTTAAACATTTGTACAACTGGCATTTTGAAATTATTTAAAAACTAAATCAACAAATCTCTTGTCAGAATCATACTTGTTCCTTCAGCAATATCAGCACAGGTCTGTGTTTTTCATCATTCAGAGATTTTATGAATATTTAATACTTCAAAACAAAATTCATTTCCACCAACTACAGTGTATGCTAGTGTTGTGAACATTATTTACTGTTCGTTTTATGTTGTACATGAGTTCGGGTTTGGGTAAAATGTACTGGTTTCCGCGTTTGTAAAAAGGTTTACTTGTACGGTTGAGGTGTTTCTCCAAGATAAACTTTCTATTACATTCCAAGCGTTCTTGTTGTTGATCTCCTCAAGAATCCACACAACACTAGGAACATTTTCTCAACAGAAACATTTGTTGACGATACTTACGTCGAGATGCTTTCATCTTCAGTTGGTATACAATATCTTTCTTTTTATATACAGTCGTCCTTGTGTCAAGCTCCCTGCCCTGTAAAACATTACAACAGCTAATGACGCAACAATTAATGGAGTTTGATTCACACAAAAATAATACTTCTGAATAGACATATTGTGGTTTAGATCAACTTTACAAGATTCTTTCATGCATATCACAGCTTGTCGGTTTAATGGTAGGATTTGAACATGGTGCATTTGGCCCCAGAGTCAAACGTCTACCATTGCGCCACCATCTGCCAAATTTAGACTCACTTTTCCTTCTCCGGTGCTCACAAGGACATCAATGGCATAAACTTCGTGAACCTCAAATTCACATTTCTCATGCTCTTTCCTAAAACAAACAAGTCTTTCATTGTGTAAAACATACATACAAGACATACATGAAAGAAAGAAAAAAGAAAAGCATTTTTTTAAAGAATTTATAGTGCAAATATGGCAAGAGTGATTTATGGAGTTCAACGTCACTGCGGGAATCTTTCACCCATTTGCGACAATTGTAACCATAGAATATTGATAAATATTCACAATGACTTACCTTTGTGCCTCGGTTGGGTTTTGTATAAAAGCTTTTTCACCATCAATGACATGCCTCTTGAGCTGGTGGGACAACATACCTGAAATTATAAATAATAAGACTAAAACTTTGGGTTCAACATCATTTATCAAAGTTTTAGTAATCTCACTGTAACCTGCCTGCCAATGGTGCTAGAATGTGCAAGATAGAAAACAAAAACCTTGCTGATTACAACTGTACAACAAATTACAACTGTACAGATTGGATACAGACATCGCTGGATACACACTGACATTGAAACTCCTACCAGAAGATACATTCAGCTTTGTTTTTTTGTGTGGGGCGAGTGGGTTTAGAACCACTTGCATGATTATTTCACTTATATCACAGCTACAGACAGCACATCATATCAATATAGTGTCAGGAAGGTAACTTTAATTAACATTGATACCGGGATTTGAACCTGGAACCTTTGGCTCCAAACTTCAAAAGTTCTACCACTGCGCTATCACCCGTCCCGTAAAACTATTGTACTATCAGATCCTGTAGTAGCAATGGTTTCCATGACATTGCAGCATCGTAAACTTACCCTCAATAGGTTTGCATTTGAAAGACTCTGCAACTTTCTGGATGTTATCCGTAACATTGTAGTTCTGAAAGAGTGAAATATGAAAAAGTGAAAAATATTTCTTATTAATATTCTTCCCAGCACTGCAAGATTCTAATCAAAATGACCAACCACCTTGGAGTTAATCCATGCTAAATTTTCACATTGCTGGTATGTCCCGAGCTACATTGGTGGTCCTGATGTATGTTGACACCAGCACTGAAGACTTTGCTCAGATTTATATTCCACCGTTGCATACACGACAAGCTACAGAAAACGAGTCATGCCAAGATAGTGGTTTACCAAAGGAATAATTAATAAAAGGTTACTGATATATAGGCTCTTGTACATACTCCAACACAAGATGAATCATTCAGAAAACATAGATAGAAAATAGACCTGCATGGAATTCCACTGTTTAATATAATAGTAGGGTGTACTTGTTTCAAAATGTATCCAGGCAAGTTATAATTTTATCTTCACTTGGCCATTACCACCCAAAGTATCGCTACATGCATGATGACTAATGACCCAAGCATAGATTATGAATGGATAGGCAAAAACATGCTTCTTTACCAAATATTTAATCTTGAATTTATTTACCAAATTACCAATTAGAATATTCTTACTAATGGGCTTGTATTGTGTACTTTATCTAAACATTAAATGTGTTATTTAGAAGATGTGATCCTGTGTGATAATTTACAATTTATTGATTGTATGTACCGAGCTACATTGGTGGTCCTGATGCATGTGACACCAGCACTGAAGACTTTGCTCAAGATTTCTATTCCACCGTTGCATACATGACAAGCTACAGAAAACGAGTCATGCCAAGATAGTGGTTTACCACAGGAATAAGTAATAAAAGGTTACTTATTTAGGCTCTTGTAAATACTCATTTAGGCTCTTGTAAATACTCCAACACAAGATGAATAAATTCACTGTGTGCATTGTTTCAAAATGTATCCAGGCAAGTTTTCAATCATAATTATATCTTCACTTGGCCAGTTCCACTAAAGTATCACTACATGTGTGACGACTAATGCCCCAAGCATAGATTACCAATGGATAGAGGCAAAATCATTCTTCTTTACCAAATATTTAATCTTGAATTTATTTACCAATTAGAATATTCTTACTAGTGTACTTTATCTAAACATTAAATGTGTTGTTTATTTGATGACAGGATTACATTTGATCTTGTGTGATAATTTACAATTTATTGATTGTATGTACTGAGCTATATTGGTGGTCCTGATGCATGTTGACACCAGCACTGAAGACTTTGCTCAGATTTCTATTCCACCGTTGCATACATGACAAGCTACAGAAAACGAGTCATGCCAAGATAGTGGTTTACTAAAGGAACAAGTAATAAAGTTACGGATAGTTGGGCTCTTGTACATCCTCCAAAATAAGAGGAATAATGCAGAAAACGTCTATAGAAAATCGACCTGCACAAAAGAAAATGTAAATAAATTTGTTATTTCACTAATATCACGACTTGTCAGTTTAGGGCAGGAGGAAATCCGCAACATCCATAGTGCTGAATGTTGCAGTAAACCTGCAAGCACATGCTGGTACTGATAAGACCAAGGATTATAACTGTATTGCTACTGTACAGACTGCATCACATCAATATCGCGTCAGAAAAGTAACTTCGCGAACATTGATGCTGGGCCCCCGGGGTGGGATTTGAACCTGGAAACTTTGGCTCTGGTTCAAACGTTCTACCACAGCACTACACCCTGCCCCACTTTCTTATTTAATGGTGTGCTTTCACATTGAATGAAGCTTAGTTGTGTGATACTTAGGATTACATTGTATTTTGTGCCATAATTAATTATGTATTATTATGTACTGAGCTATATTGGTGGTCCTGATGCATGTTGACACCAGCACTGAAGACTTTGCTCAGATTTATATTCCACCGTTGCATACACGACAAGCTACAGAAAACAAGTCATGCCAAGATAGTGGTTTACTAAAGGAATAATACAAGATTACCAAACTTTAATGCATAACAAAGTGCAAGGACAGTGTTTGCCTATCAACAACAGGTTACTATAGTATTAACGTGGCCAAATTGGTACAGCTGGATCCATTTGGGGCAGCATTTCTATTTATTGTACATGCTCTGTACATATTGTTTGTCACAAATGTTCACACACCTCATTTCCTGGCTTGACCAATCGAAGAGCTGCCTCACTAGCCAAATGAGCTGCCATCAACACGTCTGCTTTCCGGCCAGTTATCTTGGTGTCCTGACAATCGATCGAGTATATCAACATTCTTGCAAATTCTTTTTTGTAGCAAACTCTTATTACTATTGTTATTTCATTCATTTAATTTTTGCAAACTGTTATTACTCCAAATTTCATATTGCTATTGAATGGAGAAAGACATATTACAGATAAAAATATATATAATTAAAAACACATTTTCCAACAGCGATGCCAGGCCTTTTACAGCGATGCCAGGCCTCAGGGACAGGTTTTTAACTCAGGACCTTTGGCTCTGCAGTCCAAATGTTCTACCACCAGCTTCCAACATAGTTTACAATAACAGGTTGAAGTGTCTACATGACAATACATACTGCTGTTGCTCCGACCACCAACGTGTGTGCCACTACAGCAATGAAACCATCAATTTGAGCTCCAAGGTCTCTGAAAACAATAACACAATAGTGTAATGTCATAAATGTGCAATAAAATTCACTCTAGACATATTTTCCGTAATCACTTGTATGTCATGGATTTTTCTCTTAATAGATTGTCGCTTTAATTCTTGTCCAGTTAATTGAGAATTAGTTTCAAATCAGATTAGAAATGAATACCACTGGCACTGATTATTATTGAAGCACATCCACGCCCCGAGATTACAAAACTTTTCTGAATATACGATTTCATCCTCGACTCTTGAAATGTTTTGTTCAGTTTCAGTAGAATCGTAAGTAGGTGGCAGAGTAGCAAACATAAGAGGCAAAAGACCTGCATAAATCATACAAAGTAGTATCAGCAAGATTGAAAGTAGACGTCAAAATTAGGGAAATACTCTGAAATAGATGGACAATTTTGTCGGTTGCAGGCACCTATTGAAACCACTGAAAATGTCATGTAAATGTTTAAGCTTGAGCATGAAATGTTTCTCAAAAATGTGTTGTAATCTCAGTACCAGATCACAGGCCTCAAATTTACAATTTGTTTCCGAAATACTTAAAATAAGTGAAATATTGGTTGCCAAATGCAAAATTAGGTCGCCATGGCTCCCAAATTAGTCGCTAAATTGAGCCCCTAGATCAGTAAATTATTTACAATAGAAGGTAACATACATTTTGACAAGGTCTCCGTCCTTCATAATGATATCATTATCAGATTTAAGTGGAGAGTAGTGACATATACAGTTGTTGACGGATACACAGGTTGGGAAGGCAATTCCTGAAAAATAAATAACAAATTTAATAGGTAAAAAGTTTAGTTTTATTAGAAACTTCATCATATATAAACATAAAATATCTTTACATAGCAGTGCTCGAATTTAGAGGGGGTCTGGACGTCATTTGAAAATCTGCAATGTTAAAGGTAACAGTACTGGCTGGTACCAACGGTTGAGCTAGTAAATCATTGTTTTACAACACAACTGGATCTTTCACCTATACACAACAATTGGTACCAACAGACGACCAAAGTAAATTTGTCAGAATTTCAACATTGAATCAATTGCACTTCCGTTGCTTTTGACGTCATTTTTACCTTTCTTCATGTCTTTCACCTTCTTAAAGACCTTGCCGGTTTCTGCGATTAGTTTGTTGTCGCCAAATTCACACACCTCCAGGACCGATATTCCGGCGACACATTTGTCAATGACTTGCAGAAGAATCTCTGTAACAGATGGACAACAATCAGCCATTATTCCTAAAACAAATGTTTCCGATTTCAAAACAAAATTGGGGAATTTAAAAAAACAAAATGGGGTGTGTGTGTGTTTCGAGTCGCTTTCTAGAATATAATATCACGACTTGTCAAATTAATCATATTATAGCCAGTAATGATGCATGATCTGCCAACCATTGAGACATGTTCAAATGATTGAGCGATCAATATGTTTTATGTTGGTGACAGAATATTTCATCTATCGTATACGTGATAAGACGCATTCAAACAAAGCATTTATCTCTGATGCAGTCTACAATTGTGCCAACACCAGCCATGGGCCATGCTCCTTTCTAGCTGTTCTGTCTGTACTTTCTGTCCGAGACATATGCGGTTACAAAGGAGCAACACTGCAGTGTTCTCGGTGTCTGGGACATTTACCAGCAAAATAGGTGGGGTAGACGTAGGGACATCGGTTGATACAACCGATGCGATTCCACGGATTACTATCGGATTAATGTTACATGCTTGTTATTTCCCTTCTAACTTGAGTATGTAGTACTACTTACACATGCTACCGTACATGTTTCAAACCTGTCTAGGTTAGCTTTTAACGGCGGTAGGTGTTCATCTAACTTGTGAAAGCTGAACACCTTCCACGCGTCAGATTTGGTCTTTAGCCTGGGTGATTGAAAATACCAGGGGGATCCTCGATCTCGCACACCATTATTGCGTAGCCCTTTGACTCTTTCAAGTGCATGGTTTGCAACTATGCAAGCTGTTTACCAGCTGTTTTAGACCGTTGTTTAGGAGTACCGATAATCGATTCTGACAAATGTTGCTTCAGGAATCTTTCGACCATTTGCAATGATCTATGGAGAAGTATGCAATAGCGAGTGAGTGAGTGAATATAGAGTTTAACGTCGCTGCGGAATCTTTCACCCATTTGCGACGAGAGTAATAGCGAAGCATTATCAATATGGATGTATACAATTTCAATTTCGCCCAAAGTCATTACGAGTTTCAGCAATTGAAACAGTACAACATAGTATGTTATCAGATCCATCATTATGCCCCAAAATAAGTTGAAATGCAGTGCATAATACCGGTATATAATCTGATAGGCGAAATGTTCCTTCATAAAAATGCACCGGTCGGGGCGAAATGAGTAGGGTGGAATGCAGGGGGTGAAACATCTGCAACCATCAATACTTGGTCATAAACAGGGCCAAAATTAATTCCTGAATGTACCTTCATAACAATAACAGCATGAAAAACATTATTCTAGTGTTTTATTATGGTGGAAGGTATGAAAATCTAAATTGCTAAAAACGTTATAATCCATAATGTAGACATATGGAGATAAATATTACTGGAAAATATTAAATTTATACATTAATCCTTGTTAACAGATTAAATTACACTATCAGGATCATATACAATAAAGCATATAATCCTAGAGTTATAATAATTGCTAGAACTACTAATCTATATATTTATTTTAATCGAAAGACCGTGTACATTTCTCGAGGTTGTGACATCATGCAGCATGGTCACCACATGGTCACGACGAACGCCAATATCATCGCTTATTTCTCAACAAATTAATTGAATAATCCAACAATTTTTGGCATAAAGTAAGGCACGATATAACTATCTATTCAGATAATACCATTGACCATGTCGCCGCCCATTTTATATTTGGTAACAACAATATCTTCTGAGGGAGTCAACTCTGTTTCTTCTGAATCCGCCATTTTGCTGGTATTTCACATGGTACCCAGAATGCATTGCGACGGCGGGAAAGAGATTCATTTGACGTCACCAAACTGAACTCATATGCAGCGCGTTTTTCTACCTTACATGTAGACTGGGTTCTGTGGCATATGACATTAATAGTCGCAACGTATCTCTATCAGTGAAGTAGTTTTATATGCTCCAAATAGGAGTTCTCGAACGCGGTAAATACAAGAAATATACTATGTATGGTGTATACGACCGTATAATATTTACTATTTATAATGTACAAACATATCTTTTTAAATATCTAAATAAAATATAAATATATTCTAAAGTTGAAAGAGTCAACTAACGTCAAATTTTACATTTAGGCGAAGTAGATATATAACCCTAACCCTGACTTCATATATTATATGAATATAAAAGCAGTGCAAAAGGCCTACAATGTCATAATTTAATGCATTAAATAGTAGCCTATAGTGTATATCGTAAACTGCAGAAGGAAAATACAAAATTTAAATTTGACATGTATTCACAGAGGAATGTCAGTTGCAGATCATTTTATTCAAACAGATGGAAATCCAAATCCAAAATTGAAAATTCATTAAAAGGTAGTTATTAATTTAAGGACACACATTTTCAGATTTAATAAATCCCAAATGAATTAATTATAATATAGAGAGCAATCTCGCTTGTGGCAAACACTATATATGTTATCTGAGCGTCTCACTTAAGCTCGTTACCTGTAAATAGTTTATTCTTATAACGTTAAATAACTGCAATCGAAAATTTACTAATAAATATTAGTTTTACTACCCGAGCTTAGTAGAGAGACTTTCGGTATTTTACGAGCGCATCAAATTATGTATCTCAAGATCATATTATTCCACCTTGTGTTCCTCTTCATCTCTCTCTGGGGGGGGGGGGGGGGGGGGGGGGGGG
>JAUTBV010107953.1:15660-31324 GCA_032361325.1 Lepetodrilus fucensis
CCCCCCCCCCCCCCCCTCTCTCTCTCTCTCTCTCTCCCTCTCTCTTTCTATCTCTCTCCCTCTCTTTCTCTCCCTCTCTCTTGGCATTTGTCCTATATGGGTGTTTGGATCTAGCATGATGGGTACTAGTATTGTTCATGCAAGGGTGTTATGTGTGTGTGTGTGTGTGTGTGTGTGTGCGTGTGTGTCTGTGTGTGTATGTGTGTGCGCGCGCGTGTGTGTGTATCTAATGTTATTTAACAAAATATATATATTATCCTATACTATATACATCCCAATATTATCCGCAAGTGAAATTATATTAAAGACATGTAGGAGGCTATCTGGCTATATCCTGGTAATATGTTCATGTCATGCCCCTTTCTTTATATAATAGCCTATAGATTGTGTTTGTATTAACCGTTAATAACTTAATATAGTATGGTGGGGCTTTAATTTATCCTAACTCACGATATTATTAATTTACCTATATTAGTATTACTAAAGATTGTTAGTAGGCCTATGATTTCATGCTCAATTCAAAGTTTTCTCCACATATATATTCAAATTTGAGCTGGACCATGAACTTGCATAACCCACTCAAAACATTTGTAGTAATCTCGGTAGGCTACATACTGTATATTATGACATAATTTGACATTTCCATAATTTCCAACTCACTTGGAATGTTCGATTATTGCACTTGTTATGGTGGGAACATAACACCAGGTATTTTGAAATATGTTAAGATATTATTTTCGGTGAAGGAATAGTTAGCAGAACATGTGAAGTTATTGAGTGATGAATTTAGAGGTAATTTGAGGGTGGGCTGTTATGAATATCAAGATGACCCTCATACTATATTATGAGAGAGAGAAGAGGTATTATTTAGTCATGAATACAAATGATACCTAAAGCTGCAGTGCAACACGTACAGCTACATACACTAGTATCTATTTGCATATCTGATGTTTTTCCGTTACGTTGTGTATATCGGTTTCTAAATATACAAGTATATGTGATCAACATATGCTGTATTTATTGTGTGTGATATGTATCAAATAAACTTTTAAAACCCAGCAAAACACCAATTAAGTCATCATGTTCACAAATTTAAAATAACGACAATAAAGTCTTAGCTAGGCTACATGTAGTTCCTGCTATATTATCAATGCTATATAGTTTATTAGCTCAACCGTTTATTAGCTCAAACGTCCAGTAAATTGGCAGTATATATCTAGCCCTGGACCCCTGGACAACCGAGTCGGGTAAATATACGACACCAATATTAATAATTTAATATAAGCCTAGGCTAAACATACCCTAGCTCAAAATTCATATAGCCGTAAGTTAATGACCACAAGAGACTTTTTAAAATATAATTATGTGGTAGGACCTATGGTCAGACTGACTCTTATGGTCAGCAGACTAGTATAGGACTAACGTCTATAGAGGAATCTCGAGCTAAACATACATCTCATGCTACGAAATGAACTTACAAGTAGGAGATGCAATGATAGTTGTACATTTATTGGAATACTATAAAAACAGGGAATAATGATGCATGCATTAAAACGTCGTTACCCAATTAAATTAATGATACAGATATAAATACCTGCTTTTGCACCTGAGGCACTTTATATAGTAAAGGTTTCTTGAACATATACCACCGAACGCATTATTATATAATGAGTACAACGGGAATATTATTAAACAATGAATAATAAAACATAAATATTATAGGCTCCTAAATGTTTTGTTATTTTTTAATCGGGGAAACATTTTTTTCTAGAGCAACAATATTATTTGAAAAATGCGCTTATATTATAATAATAAACTTAGCATTCTATATTACATTCTACATAAAATATTGCACATCGATTTGATATTTGATTTTAAAAACAACAACAACACATACTGATCATAGTCAATGAGGTAAATTGAATGTTTCGGATACAGAGATTTCAGTATTTTCTCCAGTTTCAGAGCTGGCCAAACGACGCGAGATATCACGGTATCGTGACGTCATCCATTCAAATGATATTCAACATGGCGGCCTGCTATGTCTGAGTGGTAAGTACAACACCATTTACCAGTGGTGATTACGAACCACCTGTTATTGGTAACGCGGAATATAACAGAGATTTCGTGATTTTAGATGTCTACAGTTGAATACGTATATGCAATAACGAGACATCCGTATACTAACGATATTCGTGGGCCGATCAAGCGTTTGACGCGGTAGAAATCGTAAGAAAAACAATGCTGACAATATCCGACACTAGTGACATTGTGTGATGCCCGATTATGCATTCGAGCCAAGCAAGTAACAGCATGTGATGTTATAGCTGATTAATGTTTTCATGGTAACATCTAAAAACTAAATATTTTCACTATCTAGCTAATGCCATTCAGCCAGGGTAGCAGTTGGAGGCAAATTTGGTGGTGTCAAATTTTCTTACTTCATCACCAATGACACGGACCGGTAGACGAATAGGCAGCTGTCATTTGATCATGTTTTTGTTACACATTAAGATTTACACTATTGCAAATATACTTTGCAAGATTCATATACATATAGATAGGAATAGCTAGTAATAAATGCAAATATTGGTTTTCTCTGTCCACAATCTCAATGTTGAGAACATTCTATTTGGAGAACAGAATGTAATAATTAGTCACATGCTGATCAGTGTGTGCAGTATTTGAATTAAGAAAATAACAATGATAATGAATGCACAATATTAACATTCTGATGTTGAATCTTTGATAATTATTTACATGTACCAAGTCCATAATGTTTGATCCAGATCTATTTTTGGAAATGTAAATATTATATTAAAGCTTAACTGTTACTTGAGATTAGTCATGCTAATGCAATTGTACTATCTATTTAGATACAACTTTTATCTCATAGATAATATATTTACACCTTCCCAAGATATTTAAAAAATATTAGATGATATTATGCAAGTTGAAATTCCGAGACAATTTGTTGTTTTTTAGTACTAGACAATAACATGATGCATAAGTTCCACAAAGTGCAAAATGCTGGACATTTAATTACAGTAGACCTCGCATATAACATACTCATTGGGGCCGGCTATTTTTTGTCCGTTATGTGCGAAGTCCGTTATACGCATATGACGTAATTAGTGTTAGACGGGACCAGGACTTCAGATTCAGTCCGTTATAGGCGAATGTCCGGTTTATCCAAGGCCAGTATATGCGAGGTCTACTGTATTTTAAACTAAAACTGTGACTATCTATCATATACACATGTTTACTCATGTTAATTTCAACTTAAAAAACTCAATAACATGCAATTTATGAACATGTAGTTATCATGTAATATTATTAATTATGTTGTTTCTCAAACTGTATATGTATATCAATTAGAAACCTGTTGGATGATGACATTTCTAAGCTCATCGTCACAATGAACAGTCTGAACTTTGTGTACAGTTTTTTGTGTGTGTGTAAAGTGTCTATATGGCTAGAGTGAGCATGGTGAGTAGCCTCGTATTTGTTTATCAGCTGTTTATCTAGGTGTGTTGTGACTATTTCAGATATACTGTGTGGGAGTTTGGAAACCAGAGATTGGATGTGACAAGTTTGACAACTGATTCATTTTTGCCTAAAAAAATACCCCCACAAGACATAGACATAAACATATTAAGGCTCATTCGGGGGCCAGGTTTTTTTAGAAGTACATTGTGAACATGGCGAGGGATCTGGATGATTTCATGCCCAATGTCACCACCCAGGATACTAAGAGGCGCTTTCTGGCGCACACCGAGCTGGTGGCATACCTCAGTCTTCCTGGAAGTTCGCTGGCCTGTGACGACCTAGACAAGTTCATTGAAGGACTGACAGGATGGGTCAACTGCAGCAACTACAAGGTATGTGTGTGTTGCCCATCTAATATATGTATAGTGCAATACTTCAGTTTTGACAGAATTATTATTAACATGTTTGCTGCCCACATTATTTAAGGATAAAAAAAAAAATGTGCTAACTGGTGAATGTGTTATTTTCATTAATTATTTAATTCAATATTCACTATTATTGTATGTTATGTTGTAAAATGTTTTTGAACTGAATATAAAGACACTATTGCAAAATACATATTATAATATGTATTCCTATTTCTGAGCAGACATTTTCATTTCACACATCACATGCAAACTGACACTAGAACATTATATGCATGTTTGATTCAATGTTACTTGAAACAAATTGGATCTGTAAAAACTGTTTATTTGAACATGTATACGAATATGAACATTGACAACTTCAAGGCAAAGATAATTAGAAGGTTGAGTTTGCGAATAACTAAATGCTCAAAAAAGATGTTCAAGTTCTGAATCTTTCAAGATGTTCAACTTCAAGAAGGAATTTCAAGTTACTCTGAACTAATGTTTGAACAAGGAAGACAAATTCTGAAGGAAGTCACTCACACAATATCTTCAACTTGAACATTTTACCCCTTTGGCTACATTCCAAGCGATATATAATATTCTTCCAACTCGTCCAAGGATTTATTGAAAAGAGGCAAAGTCAAACCAACCTCATTTGAAATACTAGTATGTGAACTGGATTCCAAATATGTCCATATACATGATATATAAAGATGTTTTATATAGTAGGTTAATATGTAGCTATTAACTTCAATGAAGAAGCATAGACAGTAAAATTATAAATGCCATTTTAGCAAGAATTTAAGTGTTATGGTTTCCGTTGATTGTGGTCATGAAACTTCATCTTCTTCAGACATGTAGGGTGTATTCATATTTAGTATATAGTCATAAGGTCAAGGCTAGAGATATAGATTTTATTGACTTGTTGAAAGTACAACAATATATATTTAGAACATGCTTCTCTGACTATCTTTTCCATGTTTACCATGTTTACTGTGATAAATTGATAAGGAATTGTCTTTTTATTTATGTATTGGCATGTTTGTGCCCTGGATGTTACCATAATTTATGGGGATTTTTCCTCATGTCCTTGGGACATGTTGTCTTAACCATGCACCTACTGAAGCTACTGGTCATCATGAATCCATGATTTATAGCAAATATACACTTTGTTGTCAACATTTAGTCATATACTGTATACTTCAGGTTCAGTCTAATGTTAGCTATACATCAGTACCACAATCACTATCATATGTATTTGCATACCAGGGTTTGCAATTAACACTCGCCCAGGTTATTTCTCCCAATGCTAAAGGTATCCTAAGGGCAAGTAGGAATTCATGTCTTTTATAAACATTTGTTATTTGTATGCTTTAAAGTTAGTTATTATCCCTACTTACTGATGCTACCTACTGGCCATCATGACACATATATCATAGACTGTATTTTATTTTAATTGACCTATGTTGTCAACACAGGCATTGCACAAGGTCCAGCCAAATATTAGCTCTACATCTTTCTGCATTGTGTACAATATTGAAACACTCCCAGTTTGAATTGGATATTTATGTGCAAATCAATTAGTATCAATATTACCATAATTCAAGACCCCAGCACGATCAGGCTTGCTCAAATATTTGTGGCACGGCACTGTTAATATGATCAATTAACACCATGAATGCCGTTCAGGTATATGGATGCAATGAAACACAGCTGATGGGAGTATGGCCTGCAGTGGTGTGAACTTGGTGAGGTCAGTGTTGTGAGGTCAGTGTTGTGAGGACATCATTGTGAGTTGCTGGTGCTAGGGCATCACTCGGATGAACAGATGAAGATACTAGTATACAGCATTTTAAATAGAGATAGAACACTTTAAAACTTACTAGCCCGAATAGCAATACAAATAACAAATGTTATGAATTTCTTCTAGCCTTTATGATACCTTTGGGAGAAATGGCCCGGGCTAGTGGGCTGGTGTTAATTTTGATCCCTGAAGATATACAGCATTTTAACATCAGAATGCTTGTCGATGACTTGTCTAGCGTTATCTATTATTCAGGGTTGGAAGTTAGTGCAAAGATTTACAATTTTGAACAAGATAACGGGATAGTAAGTCAAATAAGAAGAGCGATTTCCCTAAAAAGATACTCGCCCATAACAAAAGAAGCTCGCCACGGGCTGCCGGGCGAGTGGGAACTTCTAACCCTGATTATTATGCCCTGTTGTGGATGTCAGCAACACTTGACTGTCTAATGGGTAATTTGCCATGTTAAGCTACTTATACATATCCTTTATTATGGTGTCCACCATTCAGCTGACCAACTTCCTTCTGCTTGGCGTGTTCATGGGATAAGTCTTGCAGAGATATTCTGCGGAAGGCTGCCGTTCCACATTCCTCGTTGACTAAAACTGTAAAGTCTGTCATGTGGCATGATTGTAAGTGTATGCAAAGTTAGAAAACAAATAATTTATAATGGATCAAGATTCAGTTGGCACATTTTGTTTATCTATGATTCTATCAGTATCATGTATTTGCACATGCGGTGATGCCTCTCACAGGATATTAATTACTTTAATATTATTCGATCATGATAGAATGCACTGTTCTGCTCATGCCATGATAGTGCCACATTCTTGCACTGTCACTACTGGTCAGCCGGTGCTCACAGGTTTACTGCAACATTCAATGCTATGGATGTTGCAGATTTCCTCCTGCCCTAAACTGACAAGCAGAGGTAATATATGTGCAAGAATTTTGAAAGCGCCTCTACACCCCAATTTAAAAAAAACCCCAATCAGTCCCCGAAATTATGAAACTTTTATGAGTACAAACTCATGCTTAAACTCTGGGTTTTGTTCACAAATCATCATATATAATATTTCTTCTTGAGCACGGAATCGTACTCAATATTTTGTAATCTCCGTGCCATTATTATAATTATTTATTCAATATTTCTGAAGTACATTGAAAGCATTGATCTGGTTTTATGGTAGTCATATACATCATTTCCTAGATTGAGAAACTGGTGATGTGCTTCGTTGTTGTTATACATGACCTCATAACAACATGCTAGCGAAGTACAGGTTGTAATTATCCTAATTTGTGTGGTGTGTGGTACGCCGGTGCAGTGGCTGTAAGCCTGATGTACTCCCAGCCCTATTGATTAGCTACGTGATTAGATGAACTGCATTGTGTGTCGGTGTCCGGGACTTTGTTATGCTTGTGGTAGTTATGTCATATTGCATTTTGTTTACATCCACTCTCATCAACAATCTTGCTTCCTCCAAGCATCTGTGGGGGGCTTGTTGTAGTTGGTACCCGCTGGAAGCTGAGGTGGAGGCTGTCAGGAATCATTGGGAGTGCCAAGACTGTTCCCATGTGGACATCTGACCTTTTCATAATAACGTGCCAATTTGTGAATTTTTACCATCTCAATTACCAGTCCATAATTTATGGCATAAATTATTTCCTAATGCATTAAAAGCAGATATTTTCTCTTTTCTTGATGACAATTTTGCAACTTTTATGCACATTACTATTATACTAATTCTTTAGGATTTTTTTTTTTATATTAATTTTAATAAGAATTGATTATTAATTATTGTTTATATCCCAAAGGTCATCAATTGATGGGTCACAGTTACTTGTTATGCACATTACTAATATGTTTTAGGATATTTTTAAAAGTAATTTATAAGTGAATATATATTATTGTTTATATGTCGTCACATTGAAATGGACACATTTACTTACAAATTGTATGGATAATGTTTATCCCTACCACCATTCTCACAATCATGCATTAAACTTTGCATATATTTTATTAGGATCAATGATCACAGCATGCAATTATGTGGCCTGGTTTAACTTGAATAGTTTTGCATATATTATATACACATACAAGTAAGTAGCGAATATATCTATCTATCAATCTAGAGTATATCTACTATAATCTAGGATATGTTATTTTGTAAGCTGCACTGACAAATACGTTCAACAGTAACACCCTGACCTGGACTGATTTAAGCATGTGGAGTATTCATGTATGGCTGAAGTGTTGTTTAGTTTACTGTTTATATTTGGGGAATACACAGACCATCCTGAATAATTCTTGATCGATTTGCTGTATATGCTTGTGTGTGTATGGCTTTGTAGTTTGGTATGCATGCTTCATAGTGCTGGATATAGTGTACAGCTGTATGGCGATATATTGAAAAGCGTGGCTAGTACAGGGTGCTTTGTACTCTATATCTTTGTACAGCTATATCTAGGCTCATCCTTATAAAGTGAGCAAGACTGTTTGGCAAAGGGTAAGCCCTATGTGAGTCATCTTTTTGTCAACACATATCCATGTCAAAGGAATGTCTAATCAGCTGATCGTTTCAGTTTCCATGCTGTCCTTTGTCAACATGTTGAATTAGCTTGAAAAAAAACTGCATAATTATATAGATTAAGTTTAAAATACACCTGGGCATGTTGGGTGAAGTACCGGTACTTCTTTCATCTAATAATTCAAATATTGCACTGGCACTCAGCACTGTTCTGTTTACATTTAACTATAGAGCTATCAATGAATATATTTCCAAATAATATTAAACATTAAATGAATAAATAATTTAACTTTTAACCCTCTCTCTGCTGGAGACTAATGGCACAGGCACTGCTCATTAGTGCATCTCCTGTTGCCTACAGCATGGAGAAGGATAAGAATACGATAGAGTGCATAACATATTAAAGACATATAATTACAGTTTGTTGACATATTTCATGATGAAACATATTTTAGTATGATTTGTCTATACATGTATATTTGGCAACAAGCTAGCTTTTCTGCATGTACCAGTTGGTTTATTATATTTTCATATTTTTTTCATTTTTGTGTATTTTTTTTGAAATATACAAAAATAAAATAATATAAAATATTGAAAACTAGTGGGACATGCGGAAATGTGATTGTATTCATTTATTGGATCCTAAAAAAACACAATTTAATATTTTTAATCTCTAACATGTTAATCGTATACATTTTGTAAATCATACTACTAAATGGCCTTCTTCAAAAACACATCCAACTTCCAGGCAGAAGTTGCAAGATAGACATTTGTGCGAGCACCTCCCAGATACTTAAGGTCATGTGGAGGTGTTTCTGTGGGTGTGGGTCTGTAGGACAGGTGAGGTGTCTATCAGTGGAGGTGTCTGCTGACCTGACTACTGGCACTGTCTGTGTACTGGCCTTTCATCTGCTCTGGCCTGGCAGGGGATAGACTGTAGAGTGGGCATACTTGGAGCTTCACTCACAGCTGCTGGCGTAAGACAGGATGGTGAAGAACTGTCAGGATCTTCTAAATGGATTTGGGTCATTTGGAAATTTATGTTGGTGTATAATGCAATCAATATTATTGTCAGGAAAATTATTTTTGAAAGGTGATTGAGCTATAGTGTAAGTGTGTACTGACAGACCAAGAATGATATCTGTGTTGTCAGTCTACAGATAGTGCAACCTATCGATATCGCTGTATTTTTATTTAATCAGTTTGTAAAATTTACAAATTTGCTGAATCGTTCATATTGAGCAGTCGTGCTGCCTTTGGTGCATTGTGTGTATATAAGTGCGTGTGTGTGTGCGCATGCGAGCGTGTGCATGTTCGAGGGAATGGTGTGGTTTGGTGTGGAAGTGATGCTGTATGTATGTGTGAATATCAAATTTCTTTTAGTACCGGTAGACATGGTAGAAATGATATGAGAGTGTTCATTCATCATTGTGATGATTTCATAAATGAGATACTGATAGATAGATATTTTTGTCAGAACAAACAAATGAGGATTGCGAATCAATGTCAGCCACACTTTCAGTTTCATTCCAATTTAAATTTCTTTTCCCCATCTGTTTATTGTTGGTGAAATCGGTTGACGATTGAGTTGTGGCTTGTAAGTTGTATGTAACACAATTAATATTGCCGATTCATTTACCGTCATGTAGCTACTGTGGTGATATGTAGATCTCTGTTGACTTGGAAGTATTTTGAGAACTACTAATGCATCAGGGTGTATGTGAAATCAGACTCTAGTTTGGTCATGGTGACTTCCATGTATACATCTTGCTGTGATGTGGACAGGTTTACGCATCCTATATGTAAATGGGACATTGAGATCAAGTCAACAGGCAGCTAGCTATACTTAGCCGGTTCTAAGAGTGCATGTTTTGGCTGGAAGAGACGGGCCATATGGTGGTGACAATGTCAATGGCTAACCACTTGTTCGAAAAATATGCCGGTACTTTGACAGAGTTTTTCATTATTACCATGGTCCTTTGGGTCAGGAGCTTTTCCGACCAGCATAGTAAGCTTATCACGAGAGCTTTGGTGATGAAGGACCAGGAACTTTCAAAGCAGCTGGTCAGTTTGACCAGCAGATATTTTAAAGATTTTGGGAGTTCACACTGCTGATAACAGATTCAAGCTGACACTGTGTCTAAGGCACTAAATCTGATAAATGTATATATGAATGCTTGTGAATGATTATGCCGACATTCAAAACATGAAATCCAATATAATACTGTTAATAGAGTGTGCCGTTCTATTGGTAATTCTGACATGTATTTATAAAAAGCACTTGTACATTTCCTGTGACTTGGTACATGTGCTTACAGGATGCATGGCTGTGCTCGGGTGTAACACAACACAGGGACAATTAGTCTCATTCATGTCTGGATTGATCCAGCGCAGTTAGTTTGTTTGTTAGTTAGTTAGTTTGGGGAAACCTTCAATGATTGTATCACAACATTGCATTTCTGCAATTAAGTTATTCAAACCAACGATAAGATCTGACATGGCCATGCAAGCCCACTCGATTGCTAATAATACTCAAGTGATAGATATCAGTAATTAATTGACCCAATTGGTTATTTACATTTCTTTGGAGTTTAGAGTTGATTTCAAGATTCTTTCACTTATATCATTGCTTAGCAGTTTAGGGCAGGAGGAAAAACGTAACATCTGTAGTTCTGAATGTTGCAATAAATCTGTTCACACAGTGGCTGGTAAGGACGGACGACTGAATTATTTTAGTAATATAACAAAGACAAATATATAACCTGACAAATATTTTATTTGGTTTCATGTGTATTGAAACCATGAATAATTTCTCTCGAGTGTTTACTGGTATACACATGTATCATGTGTATATGTGTATGTAATGATCCATGTAAATTATAGGATGATTTATCACTGGCATTGGCCCATGTGTTGACCATTGACTGTGGGGAGGTTATTGTGTCGGGCGCCATTGTAAGACGCACGCTTGGCAGGATCTCTATTGTTGGCTGTATACTATGTATACTGCTGTGATCTGAATGGGAAACACAGTGGGGCCTGTGTTCTCAAGCATCACAAGATGGATGCGTATGAATGGAAATAATGATAATAGTATTAATGCTATAATACTATGGTAAATGCTGTGCGACATCCTGGCTTCGTATAACTGAAGCCGATGCCCATATGCATTATGTATTCACTTCAACAATCAGAAAACCAAAGATTTTAAGACAAATCTTAGGAAAAACTTGGGATACATAAAAATACATACTTGCACTTAGACATGTTATTTGAAATGTAATGGTATGTAACATTTCCTTCAAAGTTGCAAGGTGTTGCAGCAGAGACAAATTTTAACCTTGCGTGACCTTTCACTCGGCATGTTCTTGAAGTGAAAAGACTGACGAGGGATGCGGCACAGAGACTTGTGTTGCAGTCTCGCTCCCCTTTTCTCCCCACAATCACCAGTGTGTGCTAACCCAGGACATTAACTGTGTGTAAATATATCATCCCTGGTACTGATGAGTGGGCCCAAACAATTGCTGCTATCTTTACACATGGAATCCTGTCCTTTACCTGGTCTACAGTACACACTATACCACTGAACTAGCACCGACTGCACCTGTTCATGTACCTGTCTTACTGATTAACCCTCTCCTGGCTGAATTAAACCTCAATCACCGTTCTTTACAACATCTCCATTTGCATCTAGCATCTGAGCATTGGGAAGGGTTAATTATCTCCCTGTTGGATTAGGCCCGGCTTTTGAGGGCATCTCCGGTTGCTTCATCATGAGTAAGGTTACCAGGGGCCACCTGGGGAAGCTGTGATGCCTTTAACCCTCTTCCTGCTGAAGGCAACCAGAGATGCCCTAATGTTCTAATCCAGCTGGGAGAGGGTTACTGTTAACTTAAGGACATTTGAATACTATGAACTTTTATTAGGTGTTTTTATCGTGATATTTCTATGGTTTTATTTAATATTGGAGATCATCTCGAACAGATAGATAAACCAGTTAGAATAATGTGTAGTCATATAGACATATTAAATGAACATGAAATATATTAATGTGTATACATCTATTGATGAATAAAAGATGGCACCCCCACTGTAGAAATAATGTCTAGCTTTTATATTATAAATATGTGTGTTGCAAACATTTTTCAATTACTAACTGCTTGAAACTTTAGGAGGTTGTGATATGTATAATTATATCTGATATGTATATTTTAAAGAATATCAGTTTTAAATTAGATACATTTGGGTGTTACATTTCCATGTGGATGTCGTATTCATAACCAGATTGTACATTTTGTGCAAGGTCACCCAGCTACATTACATCTAGGAGCACATTGACATAATCTGTCCTGTTACACTGCACTGTTAACATGGTTTAAACTACCAGCTTTATGTAATCAGATACAATCATGAAAACAGCTTTTCTTTCGACACGACATTGATATAATTACATGTAATGATGTAGTTGTGCTACCCAGCTCATTTCACTGATTACATTTCTAATCTTTTCTTGCTATTGCTATTTGTTGTGTTGAAATTCCCACATGCAATCGGCAATGCTATTGTCGACTCTTTGATGAAATGTCGCGAGGGATGTACATGTGTTTGTTATTGAATTGGGGTTTAGTGTCGCTTTCTAGATTCTTTCACTAATATCACGTGTCAGTTTAGGGCAGGAGGAAACCTGCAACATCAGTAGCGCTGAATGTGTGTCTGTGTGCGTGCGTACATGTGTGTATAACTCTCCAGGCTATATATACCTGGCGGTACAGGTGTATGGAAGCCTACCGTGATGGCCTATTGTTGCTGGGGGAAGCTGGAATCAATGATATTATTGGAAAGCTAGGCCAGCGCCAAATTGGGCTACAGCATGCAAAAACACATAAATGCCAGCACTGGTATTCGGTTCCCAGATTCGCACATTGAGCAGGAAGAAATCTTTGGCACGGAGATATTTTTAATATTTCGGCTACTTCCTCATTGATCTGTAAAAAAATAAATTTTGTGTTTGATCGTAACAGACTTACTGCACTGGTAAATAAATGTCAGGGAAACCTTGGGGAAAACATTGATAGTAGCATCTGACTTGGGATCAATACATTGGCGGCATGTGCAGTGTGTGAGGACCGAGGCTGGCTGCCTGGCTGGCGTGTAACGTAGTTGTATGGATATGTTACTTGGTGTAAGCGGAAGAACCTGCTAGTGGTGGCCAGAAGCTGTGGCAGTGTGCTGCAATATGTGGCAATATGTGGCCAGTTCTGTACCAAGCAGATGCCACGTGCACAGTTCGGTCTCGCTAAATCACTCAAAACGTGTTAGGTGTAGGAAAACGAAGGCCGTGAAATTGAAAATGCATGGGACTGACATATAGGTTGTGTTGTCCAAGGACAGTGACATTCTCCTGGTTTTTGTTTTAGCTCGTAATAGTAACATTTAAGAATTTATTTTGATTATGAAAAGCGAGGTTGTTTTGGCATTATAGCAAGGCTTCCCGTGACGTATGGTGAGAGGATGTTTTAAGCATGCTGTGGTAGATGCATATCTTTGACTTATTTTTTTTTTTATAGATGTATTACAGATGTTCTGATGATTCTGGCATCTTATTTTTCTATGTTGAGGGTAACTACCCAGAAGTATCATCACATGTTTTACCAAAGGCATTAAAATACTGCGGCACCTTCCAATCCTATACCCAGTTGGTGTGATATTCTACATCTAATACTGAGCATACACCAACAGATTCTTGTTATGCTATTAGTCTGGTAGTGCATTACTATATCCCGACAAAAAATCTTACCACTGCATTTTGTCACATGATATATACTAAATTTAAGCTATTAATATAGTTATAGTATTGGCAATTGACAGATGATACCATTGTAAAAATCACCCCCACAAATAAAATAAAATAAGAAAATACATACCAAATAAATTAATAAAAGTGTAACGTGTTTGCCATAATCTGTGCTATTGAGGCCTGATGTGATGTCACTCAATACGTCACATAGCATCGTGGGTGCAAGACAATGGGATTTTCTGCCATTGCTCGACGTCACCAGATTGTTTTCTGCAACCCAAACGATTGTTCCGTGCAAGGCCTCAATTATATTAAATCCTGTACATGTTAATGACGTTAAACTCCATATTCACTCACTCACTGTACATGTTGTTTGAATAATACTATTAAATAACTAAATAATTGCAGTTTTCAGTGATTATTCATACAATGATAGAAACTTTAAAACATACTCGCCCGAATAGTGATACAAATAACTAATGTTATTAATTTCTACTCGCCCTTAGGATACCTTTAGTGTTGGCAGAAATGGAGCGGGCGAGTGTTAACCAAAATAATAATTAATATTGAGTTTTCCAAATGTATTGTTCAGTAGATATAGACTTAATTATTTTCTATTGGCACATTGACATTGTGGTCAAAGTTGAAAGTTTACCAATTTCTTGTTGGGTTAACCAAAGCTGGGGAAAAAGCTTCAGATGTATGTAAAGGGAAGCAACTCTTGGATGACAAGCATCATCCATCTCTGATATTTGCTTAGTTAATTTTGACTATCAGTCGTACAAATATAACATTATTTAATATTTATCATAAGAAAAAAGTAATATTTATCAATCTATATTATTAGTCATAAGTAAACATGATCAATCTGTTTTTGAAATAATTGTAAGAATCCAGTGCACTTTATTTTACAAATGATATTAAAATCAATATTAAAAGGTGTTGTCAAACCACATTAAATATTAGTAATTTAAATAAAAGAGTTCCAGGATGATGTTTATTAGATTTAGAAACAAAATTAAAACCATGGACGTACTCATTAACATATTAATTCATCTTCATGATCAGTTTTGGGACACGATTCATCGATTATCATAATATTGATATTGATAGTGAATAACGCTTCTGTTCTGTTCTGTTCTGTTCTGACAACTCGAGCAGTTCATTGATTGAGTAAATTGATTATTACAGATCAGTTGCCATTCTAAAGTTCTATTTCTGCCAATCAATGTTCTTGTTCAAATTAACATGGATGAATAATTTGTCAATGTTTACAATTTAGATCAATATGGGTTTGTACAGTACAGATATGTTTGTCTATAAAGTGAACATGACATTGTACTTTACATTTACAGATACATTACAATTAAATGTATTTAGGGAATGCATTCTATTTACTATGTAAACTATTTGAAATATAACAAAATGTATATCGCATGTAATGTTTAAAAAAAAATAACAGAAATTATAGTTGAAAGATAACGACAATATGCACATCACATTTAAATGTATCAGCACACAAGGCACTGTGTAGTGGTGTATTGGGAGCTCTACAAATGTATTATTATTATTATTATTATTATTATTATTATTATTATTATTATTATTATTATTATTATTATTATTATTATTATTA
>JAUTBV010107954.1:0-14726 GCA_032361325.1 Lepetodrilus fucensis
CCCAGCATATCACCTCCTAAGTTAGATGACGATTTAAGAAGGGATATGACTTGTGACATGGTCATGAAACACTTTAGGAGGTGATAACTCAGGATAGGAGTTCCTAACTAGTTAGGACACCGTCGTGAAATGGAGGCCTGGGCTTCATATCTCGAAGCTCGCATATCTACTATGAAACCATAGTGCTCTTGTAAGTTCACAATCCCTGTGTATTTGAGAGCATTACGAGAGTTATTATGGTCTCGTAGTTTACTGGTATGAGAGCTTCGAGAAACATTACCCTGTTGCATTCAGATACATTTAGTAGGATATATCTGCATGTATTCTTAAGAAGATTATGCAGACATATTGACTTGGTATCGGTCCAAGAAGGGTGTTTCTATGTATGAGTATAGGACCCGTGAGTAATTTCAGAAATTTCATTTTTTAGAATTCAAAGACAAATTTCAAAGAAGAATCCTATTCTTACAATTCCAAATTATTATCGGAATAATACCACTAGGATGTACTCTGTTCATTTTCTGCCTTTGAATTCAATTTTCAAAGTGAGTTTATCACTTTACACCTCATCAAAAAAATTAATGCCATAATTAATTCCATAATTACTTTTTGTCATATCACTTATAAGCGTGGCACCTTGAATAAACTGCAGTGCAAGTCTCAGGCAGGCAGATAATGTTTCATATTGATCCCCTTTGGGCCAGTGATTGAATGCGGCCCCGATATGATTAATTTTTCGGCCGGACTAGGATCATACAGAAGGTAGCAATCACTGCTCAGAAAGTCAATCAGGACCAACGGCTATTCGGCGACTAGTAATGTCCACCGGTTACTCTGCGCAGTGCTCTGTTTACAATTGCTACGAACACTGTTCTCGCTTGATAAGACTTTTGTCCCTAATTACTAGAGAAGAGACCCAGTTTAGAGGACAGCGGGCGGGACAGGCACCGTGGAAAGTTGACCGATTTTTGTAGTGGCTAGGCGTTCTGCTGCTGGGGCGTTGGAATTTAGGTGGAAATTAAATTGTTCATTTTGTATATTGCATACATGGTTATAGATTTTGCTTTAAATTATTATTACAATTTTAATTTTGTCACCAATGGGTGAAAGATTCCCGCTGTGACGTAAAACAATAATTCATTCCTTTTTTTAGATATCATGATTGGCTTTGAATTTACAATTTTCTTGAATATTTTATTTTATAATGTGAAATAAAGTATGTACATTCTTTGATATCATGAGTGCTATATTCATATTTTAGTTAAATTCCAACACAAATACAGAGATTGATAGATTGAGTGATAAAACAAACCAGCAAAAAAGTAAAAGAAAAAATATCAAAATAAATCTGGGTTGAAATAACACATTATCAGCTAAAAAAGATTGGACTTTGTTGAAGTAAATGTAAAAGGAATCTGAAAGGCACAATGATTGTGTATCAGTTTATTTTTCTTCCCATGAAAGTTATTTTCAGTCATGTTTTTCTTTATTTTCAAATTTCTCCGATGACAACATTGGAATCATAATTTCATTGGTGCCATCATTCCATTACCATCTGACATTTGCCTGAAACTTAATGCCAAGCGCTTTGTCAGTTTGATGAAAAAAACAATATATATAGTTTTGACTTTTTATTATTCCAATAAATATGGGCAATTACTATGTCAGTGTTAACAAATGAGTGCCTCAACTATCCTGGCAGACTATTATTAGCCAAGCTAAAGGATCTCCGAGCGACTAAATAAGCAACATTCTGGTTTCCACTAAAGGGCATTGCCTGATCTATTATGTCTAATTTTCTGACAGTGTCAAAATATTTCCTGCGCTAATCCAAATTATCATAGTCAAATGCGCCCATCTTTGAAATGCCAAATGTAAAACGGGAGTCCTTATGTTGTCAGAAGAACGGTGATCATTATATACGAGGATGTTAAAGATTGTTTATGTAACAGGATGTTTGCATCAGCTGGGTTCGCTGCATGAAGTTGTTTTTTTATTAGCTAAGAAATGTCACGTGGGGCATGGAATAGATGTTATGGTGATAGCACAGTACGGGAATATATATCTGCTGTATTGACGCGTTCTGGCAGTCCAGGAATATATGTGCCGTATTGACGCGGTCATAGTCCACGGCAACCGACGAAGTCACGTGGATGCGTCCTTTCTTTCATATTAGATTCCACCAGCATATAGAATAAATATTTTCCTGGGAGTATTAGTGTGGCTTCAATTAGGACTGGCTCCGTTTTCCCCGAGTTTACAAGCAGAGGCGCACGTGGTCTGTGTTTCCCAGCGTAGCCCACGTGCAGATGAATTCTGACGGCATAAACGCGGAATGTCGAATACACGTTGGCCCAAGTGAACGGATAGGGAGAAATATGTCTGCCCCTTCTTTCCGCGTCTGCTACACACTGTTTCAATGAACGTTCCGCCTGGCAGTCAAATTGGTGGCAGAAGTACACCTCTCTCGGTTCTCCCCCCCATCTCCCCTCACTACCCTCCCCTTTTCCTTCAATAGAAAGCAGTGTTGTTTTTACCAGTCAACAAAACAACGCCAATGTGATGCCGAGGTCCCGTGATGGCTGGCAGTGTCTTGATCTGTCCGCGATGATCGAAATTGATCAAATGTGTCTGACCTACCCCCTGTGCGATCCCTGCCTCTATTGAAAACTGTTACTGTACCGTCGTCGGTTGGAAGCTGGAGGAGGAGGGCAAGCCTAGCTCCGTCATCACGATGAGGAAATACCTTCTCGCTTTTTTCAAGACCTTCTCTGCTCCACTGCTCGCATCGCTACTAACGTCCTGTATCCATTATTGGAGAGACTGAGAGTGTTTCGAGTTGTGTAGATGGGCCTCGATTGTGATGAGTGCTGCGCTCGGTGAATGAGGGTGCTTGTCATGACGGAGTCCGATCCATTCCGCACTGGATGAAAGACAGACGGAGAGAGAATCCATTTGTCTCTCGCTCTACTCGCTCTGCTCGTTGGCCTCCCCTCCCCCTCCTCTACCTCGGCCTCCTTTCCCTCCCTCCCTCCCTCCCCCCTTCCCTCACTGTAGGGTTTCCTGAACGGGCTGAATGATCAGCTAGTGGCACATCACCCCCCGGAGAAATACGAGCGCAGTGGCAAAGAGGAGAATCCATTCATACTGACACTCCACCTTCTCACAAAGAACGGGGCGACTAGGTGGAGGTCTTCTGTCTCGGGAGGGGAATATGTGGAGCCTTATTCAGGCGTACCAATATGGGAACATCGGCGGCGGCGGATACTCTGGCTACCCTACACATGGCCCCCATCCCAGGTAAGCCTGTGACCTCCCTCCCGCCCTGAGGGGCAGCTGACCCCCCTATGGGGTAACACTATAACTGATCCTTCCGGGTAACACTATAACAGACCCCTGTGGGTTAACTCCATAACGGACCCCTCTGGGGGGAAAACCAGATCATCTATCTAAATTCCAATCGTTCACTAACAACGTTGACTAGCTCCGACTTTGGGTCAGTAGGACTTGTGGTAATTAGAGGCTTTGCTACGTTTCCAGGCAGCTCTCGGGAGCTCAACGTCTTTGATTACTATGCCCCCTCTCGTAAATATCTCTGGGCATTAGTCGAGTTAATTATTAACAACCGATGGCTTGAGGTGTCAACTGTTGCTGCTGGGCTAATTTCTGCCTTGCATTGTGATGAATATACTGCCACACGTAATCACGTGTTGTCTGTTCAACACTACGCATGGCGAACCGAGAGAGAGAATGAATGTTGTTATGGAGAGATGAGGTGGGGGGAGGTTTGTAAGGAGACATGCCTGTTGATTTGTAATTCAACAAGATATCTCAGGAGGGATTTTTTTTTTCTGTTTCGTAATCTGTGGTGTCTTCAACCATGGTACCCGACAGGTTTATTGCCAAGCAAAGAGCACGATCCCGATCAGCAGCCCTTGTTGATATCAACACAAAACAAATCAATTCCGCTTCTTTGTCGATAAATGCTGAATTGAAGCCAGACAGGTAGCAACAATAGACCGCATTCCGAGCGGCGTGATCGAAAAATAAAAGTCAATTTTTACGAAGGTGCGTATTGAGTGGAGTTCGAGTCGTTGTAAAGGGATAAACCTGATCGTGACGAAGCGCATCCTTGGAAAAAGGTCACTATTGTATTTTTTTTTATGGGCGTAGATATTGTTAGGGCAGAGCATGACACATTTTAAACCAAAACTAATATTTATATTTTCAGATTGAATTGACAATATTTTCACTTTCTTAGGGCAGAATACGACACATTTAAAACCCAAACTAATATTTATATTTTCAGGTTGAATTGACAATATTTTCATTTTCTTAAATTATTTATATGCCTCGCGGAAAATTATTTTATATGGTTCATTGCATACTCATATATCATACGCATTACAAAGTGACAAGTAATTTATTATTCGCACAACTTAGATATATCATGAGAATTATGATCTTAATCACACACACTGTAACCACACTAGTTTGAATGTCCATTTATAATTAATTTCAGCTGCATCCTGTCGCAAGCGTAACATGTGCGTGTTATAAAGAACCAAATAATGTGGCAATTGTGCATTTCTTATCTCGGAATACATTCTCTCTAAAATTCGCTGTGACAAAACATGTGAACTGCTATCATAACATAGAAGCTAGACACTGCAGTATGTTATTAGATTAGTTATTCAATCATGGCAGGTATTATGGAGAACTTCTAATTGAAAGCAAATGTGTTATCTGGCGGAGAAATCCAAGAGCCTGTTACCGTATGTTGCGTTAATTTCCAGTTTATTTGATATACAGATATACACCGTGATTGATGTGCCAACGTCAGTTGTGTGTTGTGTGTCATCTGTCACGCGTAAATTATTCCTGTCATGCTGCAAATTTGATGTACACATCTTGGAAGGCTGTCGTTACTAGAATAACAGAGTAAGTGGCATTTTTATGCCGTGTTTTCTGCCAGAAGTAACGCTATCTTAATATCAAACGTAAATCTCGACCTAGGATTCTTAGTCCTCCTTAGATACCAGTTAATCTCGCTTTGCTCATTGGTATGGTTTTATTGCGAGTCGGTCCCGAGTATTTGGGTACTTTCTATTCAATCCATCACGCAAAGCTATTAGTAATGGCGATAAAATACTCACTTACACGCTTATCATTCTAAAAGTCAGATAAATCTGAAAATGTTTACATAGAGTTCTTTCCCACATCAGGAACGAAATAGGAGCTTCATAATTAAGTTGATTACGGTATTGATCGGAGTAAAATGGAATCGGCACAGATCCATTATGAATCATAATTTTCTTTTCCTTCCTCGTATTGTTTGCGATTGAGTTTAAATATATTTATTGACCAACATGTTTGTGATGATGCCGACAGATTCTAATATTTACAGAGATGTAGGTTATATACAATATACAGTGTATCTTGAAACACCTATTAGCCATAACCTATACAAACTTGAGGCATATAAATACAGCATAAGCAATTGTATACTCACTAACCTAAATACACGTCTATAAATAACTAGATTATCTCTATGAATATCTACCAAAGATATTATCCAAGAATATTAATACAAGTCTACAAATAATGATATCATCTCTAGGAATATTAATATGTACGAATATTATTTCTAGGAATAACCACAAAAGTGTATTATCTAGGAATATTAATAAAAGCCTACAAATTACTGTATTATCTTTAGGAATATAATTACATACTGTTCAAATGTGTAAGAATACATGTACAACTGTATAAGGATATGATTATACCAGGTTTTCCTCCCATTTGAGCAGATCAGAATACATACTTTCAGCACAATTGACACCTATTCAGTTGGGGGAATAAAGGTTGAGTGAGTGATGTGTGGGGTGTTTCGAGTATTTTCACAAATATTGCAGTGGTCTGTTTGTAAGAGGATGACAAGCCACAACAATACTGTGTTATGGTTAACGCTAGAGTCAAGCCTAGTACAGGTAAACAGGCTGATAACTGTACTCTCTGTGTATGTTAACCCGCTCCCTGCTGGATTGGCTCTTTAAAACATCTCACATGGCCTTCAGCATTGATAAGACAAAATATAATGTTCACCCTTGTTTTCTATTTCTATGAGATACTTTCAATAAAACACACTCTGGTTTATATCTCAGGGCATTATAAGGACTATAGTGTTTTAGAAGTATGTATCGAAATAGAAAGGGTTAATGCATCCCATTCATCTGAAACTGGTCCCCACCTGAGTTATATTGATATACAGGATGTTCGCAGCTTTAGGTTTTAATCCTGTCTACATCTATGTGCAGTGTTGGTTGTTCATGCAAAAAACAACCAATCTCATCCTATTATTGCTGTATGATTGTACCTGTCACTCTCCCTGACAGATATACCAGCAACATAATGTGCAAATGCTATGATACGTTTTGTGTACATACAGACGAACAGTTGTTTGCTTTTCTGTGTCATTCGTCATCTCATGGCGAGTTGACATGACATAATATTGTTCTTTGACATGACATAATATTGTTCATATAGTCCATTGCCATGGTTTCCCCGTAGATCGAAAAAGCTGGTAAATGGCATTTTCATTATTACCCTTGGCAGCTGAGAACACAAATGTATATTTATACTAACTCAAAAGCTCTTTGTGGTAAGCTATTCATCATTTCTGATTATGTAATCTTTTCGGCACTTCTTTAAAGATAAGTAATCACCGGAAAGAAAAAAAATAAGTGACAGTTTAAAAAAGTTAGCCACTTTGTCTTATTTCGAGAATTATCTCCGCTTATTCCTAGATTTAATCTCCGCTAACCCAAAGGAAGTTCCAGAGATAAATCTTGCACTGTTTGGATCAGCTATTTTCTTGTTTTTGACTGTGTTTGTCACAATTTAATTGACTTTCAATGGCCGTTATTTTCGTTTGTCTGGGGTCAAAGCCCAGTGATTTTTCAGAAATTGATTTAAAACCCGAGTCGATTTAACAAGCAGGACGCTGGAAGGGAGATAAGTGGAAGGGTCTGTCTTCATTTCACGGTCATTTCTCCGCTGGTCATTTCTCCGTCAGTAGGGGGTCCCGAGATTGGACTTGTTTTCCCCAACATCTGTGTTAATGGTCACTAGGCCAAACTGTAGCCTAATTCCGTCGCGGTATAGATTTTAGCGCCATCACATCCTAAACTCGGAATCATTCACCAACCACACAGCGGAGTTATCTATGACCCAATGCACTTGCAGGCCAAACCAGAGGCCAAGCCGTTAAATTGATTCGATGACAATAATCATAAATTTCTCCCATGGTTTTGTATGGAATGGAGCCATCCAGAGAAGCATAGCGGCGGCCATATTATTCTACAGAACCCACTTAGCAGGGACGTATGGGAAACCACACTTGATCTATGTTCCAATGTATCAAGGGAACCGACCGCTAGGAGAATAGTGTCGTCTCTTCGCAGGACATGGAGATATTTCTGACTTTCATTTCGGCTGATACTTTTGGTTTAACACCTTATTTAACCGTGGCTAAGTGGATTGTGTGTGTGCTCGGTTCCATGATGAATGTCGATATCGGGTTGTACTAGTTATGACAGACAGGCTAGAGTGTGATGTTTCAAAGAGAGACATCTGCCCTTTGTAAAAAGCAAAACCTTCAGAATTGTATTGGTATCTTGGAGATCTGAGTGCCTCCTTCCTGTGCTGATCTGACAGCTATTGTTCTTTCTAACATTGGTCTGACAGTCATTGTTCTGTGCTGATCTGACTGTCACAGTCATATCCTGTGCTGGTCTGATAGCCAGTGCACTGTGCTGATCTGACAGCTATTGTTCTTTCTAACATTGGTCTGACAGTCATTGTTCTGTGCTGATCTGACTGTGACAGTCATATCCTGTGCTGGTCTGATAGCCAGTGCTCTGTGCTGGTCTGACAACCATCTTGTGTTGGTCTGACCCCTTGGTGTGTTGCCTCAGCCATATTTTGATAACCATTGCTCTGTGCTGATCTAACAGTCATATCCTGTGTTGACAGAGCACCGCTTAGGCTTGGCCTATTCTCCTAGTCAGTGCTCTGTGCTGGTCTGACAACCATCCTGACTTGGTCTGACTGCCTCAGTCATGTTCTATTTTGGTCTGACAACAATTGCTCTGTGTTGGTCTGGCAATCATTCTGTGTTGGTCTGACAATCATTTTGTCCTGATCAACAGATTAAAATAACATCTTTGTGGGTAACTTGTCACTGCCCCAGTCCCAACTCCATCTGACCATTTGCCAAGCTATTATCTTCCTTATCAATCTTATAACTCAATCACCCACCTAGCTATCATTTCATATCTAGATGTAAAGTTAAAGTATGTGTTTCAAGAAATCAAATCGTCAAAACTTTGGATTGAAATTATGATTATACCTGATATGCTCTTGGAGTATAAACTTTACGATTAGAGACTTCAAGGCATGATAGTGCTTTGTGATATATCGAATAATTCAGAGTCCTATGTGTATATATTTATATGATGATTTACACCAAATTCCTAGATATATATCTATATACATCACAGATTTTGTGTATTGGATCATTATTTGCTAAAATGTACAATGGATGATGTGTTGATTGGGAAAATCATACACCTACATGCATGAAGTAGGGTTGTTATTTATGAAATATTGACCCTGTCTGGCTTCAGCATTGAGGTCCACAGAACAAGATTCAACCTTAAAATGAGTAAGAAACAGGATATTTCAAAATGTCTATGTTTGTATATTTCATAAATTATATTTTAGAATGTATGGATTTTTTTTTTAAGAAATAGACGTCCAATTTAGAATACTATTAATTGTATTTAATATTGCATATTACACATTTAATTCTACTAATACGAAATAGTGTATTATTATTGGATACAAAGGTATGTAATGCTACAGTGTATATATAGTATCTGGTCTGAAAATATATGCTGCTTCATTACGAGGTATCACAACACATCAGCGCAACATCTCAGGATAACACCTGGTGGGCTTTCATAGAAATATTTGTGCGGGTTTTTTTTTCATCGCTAAGTGACACAAACCGTGTATATCTTTTCCTCGTTTTTTTTTTTAAAAGCTGGTTTGTTCAAAAGTGCCAACTTTGGAATATGGCTTCTTGGATTAGACTGAGAAAACATATTGTTTAATGTAAGAAAAACTGTTGGTTAATTTGAGAAAAACTTGTTTAATGTGAGAACAACTATTAATGAGTATTGTTTTATCTTGTAAACTGATCACTCATACTGTGAAAACTTACCATTACCTACAGTAGAATCTTGTTTATAGCAAATTGCAAGCATTTTTTCTCCATGTTTGAAATTAGCTGAAAATCAAAGCACTTTTATAGGTCTTTTTCAAGATCAATTTCTGCTTTTATTTTGATGGCCAATTGTTAATCCTATGCAATTCAAAGTATTCATTATGGCCACAGGAAATGTACTTCTCTATTTCAAAGCATATTTGTTACTGGTTCATCAAAAAAAACGTATCATATAGTTAGATCTCTGTTGAATATGATTTCTCGTTCAAGTTGACGATATTTTCCAATTTTGCATAACATTCTGTGATTGAGAGTTGTAAACAAGTTAGAAATCTTCAAACAAAGACAGCCTCCTATTATTATGTTTGTATGAAAGTAATCAAAAGCCAAGACCCTTTCAAAATTTATTACATGAAGTGTTCTCGTAAATGCTATATTCTTTCAGTGGTGCACGCTGCATTTATCCACGAGATTCCATTTAACATTGAAAGCAGATAATCCTATTATTACTGATGCGAAAAAATTCAAACATAATGCTTCAATGTAGTCATTTGTGTTTCATCGGGCGGTAGTGGCGTCTTTGTAAGTTGATGGCGTTTTAAGATTTCCAGTATTTGAACGGAAGACTTATTGTCAGTAATATCGTCTTTGTAAATATTTTTTAGTGGAACATAAATCGTCAATAGAGTATTCATAAGAGCCTTAACGAGCATATTAATGTTATATAGACTGTTATGCAAATTAAATTAAAAGTGGATTTGGGCTGAGAATTGAACTTGTCATTTTGAGAGAATGGGGTAGGGTTACGTGAGAGAATATTGTGAGAAATTCTTGTCTTGGGTCAGAGTGACTTTGTGATTTTTAGCGGTTTGTGTCTGTCGAGATATGTTGAAAACTATAAATGTCATGTAGAGATAGAACAGTCCCATGAAGCACATAATGATCTGATTATTTTTTTTGATTGGTTATGTCAAAGATTAAAGCTACGTTACTTTCTATATCTAGAAAGTGCTTGTGGGCAAGATGCCTGATTCAATGATTGTCTTCAAATATTTTACTTCAGGAACCTTGACTCAATGTCTCAGATTGCGTGCGGCTATTTGTCAGTCAGTTTTACATCAGTTTGTTTTAAGTCGGATGTCAAAAGTTCCATTAATTGGTTTACCATAATACGTCTTCTTAATATTCATTGTTTTGTGTAATAATATATTATTTTCCAGTATGTCTACACAGTAAATAATTATCTTTTTTCCACTCTTCACCAGATCAATTAATAATTTGGGAGAAGAGAAAAAAAAAAGTAATTAATAATTGTTATTTCTCTTCAATTTTGTATATATATTTGTTATTGTCTTGAATTTAATGCGGGCACAATTTCAAGCTAATGATAATTACAGGGCTGAAATGTTAATTTCTAACAATTTTCTACTTGTCTTTAAAGAAAATCAATCATATTCGGCATATATAATATCAATCAAAGCATCACAACTTTTAATCTCATGAGGCAACAGATCAAACTGTGTTTTCCATTGTTACTCCAGGACGAAAGTCAGAATTAATTTTGTTTTTCAATTAATTCTGACAGAATTTTATTTCACATTTTTCGCTAAATGTTTGTTTTTCTTTTAAGAAATAAAACTGAAAACTAGATTCTAAGCGAGAATAAAAAAAAATTGGGTAAAAATATATAAAATAAATTCTGTTTCAACTTTGTGTCGACACCAGGGTGATATGCATTGGCAGCTTCTCTCTTATCGTGGCTTGTCAGGGTTGCAACCGAAATCCCGTGATTGTTGGGCTCCTACTGTGAAAATGAGAAAACGTAGACAGCAGTGGGTTCATAAACAACAATTGGACCAGCTATCGGTCTGACATTCGACCTAATGTTACACATTCTGTTTATAGCTTTGAAAGCCAGTGTTTAGGAAGAGAAAAGAAGGGCATTATAATTGTGGTTAATGACGATATCGAATGGTTGATAATAGGTATGTAAACCAACATGACACCGGAACTACAGGAGAAATGGAATCATTCTATTTAATGATCAGAATCATTTTTTCTTCTTTTCATTTGATGAAAATGGTACTTAAAGTCATTTTGATAGAGAGTCTTCAACTTTAGAAATAAAATATTGTCAATTTTATTGATGTGTGTGTAATTAGTGAATGTTATTTTGTAATGGTAATGTGCAGACAGTTATTCTAATAAACGGCCAAATACACGATTTAAAAAATGTTTTTGTCACAGAAACCTGCTGAGTAAATGTCTATATAATATTTATTAATGAACGGGAAATCTTGTTATGAGTTGTATGAACAGTACAAAGGATATTTTTTATTTTTTTATTTTTTATTTTTATTAATTTACAGAAATAAAAATATAAATTGTTATTACTGTCAAGGAATTGGGTGCAATATCACATATAAATGACCAATTCTACACAAAGTACGATATTGAAGCTGCATGTGATATTGTTAATGGTCAGTGAAACTGACACTTTGTGGATGGGTCAAATCCTCGCAGAACATTTATATATAGATAAACTACAGTTACGGTTTGCTCGTTAGAGACTAATTTCACCGTCTCGTTATGTAGTTAGCACAATTATTTGAAATATGATCATATCAGATATCAAGCTGTTCTGAATATTTGTGGAGTGTAGCCAGTTACGTTCATTAGTTGTGAAAGCAAATCGGAAACGGATAAACAAATTTTTGTTTTGACATATTTTGTCACTGTATGAATTTTAACTGGATATGTTCAAGTTTTGAGATTTGATAAGCAGCTTTACTGTAATCTGAACATTGGCAAACTGTATTTTCTTGTAAGTTCATATTTTTAAGGTGTGCATTCTTTAAATATGGCAGCTGCATTTTATGTTAAATCTTATAATATCAAATTCTAGTTCTTATTACTACTTCCATATGTTTTAAAATACCTATTTTCATGTTGATTATGACTTTTTTTCGGAATACTAAAGGTTATGGGGCTATATTTACTATGTAGACCTACGTCTATGGGTTTTCCTTATATAAGGGGCATAACTCCATCTGGCTTCAAGCTTCTTTTTGGCAGGTATTTTAATCCACTTCAACTAGGTAAGTGTGAGCAAGAGAACGAGGGGATGTAAAAGATCCACTATCATGCTGTAAACCTTGTCATAGCAAGAAACATGGGGACATGTTAAATGGAGCTGAACATCCGATTATTCCAACGTTATTGGAATATAACAAGCCTGGGTCTCGTTTCTTGAAACTCTCATCTGACAGGGGCGGATCCAAGGGGGGGCTCACCCGGCTTGTGACCCCCCCTAGAATTGGAAAATTTGTTCTACAAACATATATTTTGTATTATGGTGAAATTATGAGCCCCCTCTAAAATACACTTTGAGTCCCCCCCTAACCTGAAACTCTGGATCCGCCCCTGTATGAGACCATAGCGTTCTTGTAAGTTCCCAGTCTCTGTATAACAAATTGCTACGGGGGTGCTTATGGTTTTCTAGTAGATATAAGAACTTCATGTCCTGAAATTTATAATCACAACATTTCAGTTTGAATGGTGTATTATTTTTACTTTAATTTCATGTTTGAAATGTTAAATACAATCATTTATTATTAAATTGGTGGTTCTATAGAAGTAAAATGTAATTAGTTTAATTGTATTGTGGTGATTATGATGGGCAAGTTTCCAGACATGGTAATTTTTCAATTTAGCGTAACTAGCACTTGTATTAACTGAAATAAATTAATTGAAAGACATGTACGGTGTACTTATTAAAATCAATGACTTTGGAAGCTGAATAATAACTCATTAAAAAATAATGTAATTCTGTTTTAAATTCCTTCTTAACAGGAACATTAACAAAATTGTTATCAGAAATTGCTCTACCATTTAGAATTAATCAAGTGAATTTAGAAATTTGAAGTGAACCTTAACAAAATGATTAACAGCACTAATTCTGTCTGAGTGATAACTCTGATACATGTACTTAACAAATGACATAGAAATGCTACAACATATGGAACATTCAGCCTGCACATATCAAATTCTGTATCTGAAATGACGCACTAATGATGTGTTGATGACAGCTCTGATATTTAACAAAAGACCTAGCAATGCTAGAATATATGGAACATTCAAGCTGCACATTTCAAATGTGTTCTGTAGAGAGATAATTGTATATGCTGTAATATTAAATTTTATCTACAATTTTGAATAATATGTACATTTAATTTTTTTTTGAAGTTGTTACCACCTTGTGTACAGTAAATAAGACAGAATTTGAATTTAGATTAAAGCCTTGTTCACTGAGAATCTGTGATGACTCATAAAGCAAGATGAAAGCGTAGATGTTGCTAAATAACAAACAAATCTAAGATGCTCGGAGCAGTAATTTCTCGATGACAAATGTTTCATCCTCGCCAGCCGTTCATCCTCAACAAATGTTCATCCTTGGATCCAGGTGAAGCAGACAAATAAACCCTAAAGCATTCAGCATGTTATAAATATTAATTTTTTTGTTTTTGCAAAAAAAAATTAAATCCACAAATTTTGTAATTCGGAAGTTAAGCTTCAATTTCCTCCTTCTCTCCGACTCGTTTATTAGATAACTATCTGAGATATTTCCTCAGTAATTGAAGAGCTATACGGTTACAAGTGCCCTTTGTGCTTCCGCTAGATGTTGCCGCATTCCCCAATTTGAGCCGACCTTTCCGAAATGTTGTTTGAAAATCTCGCCATCTTCTGTTGTTCGTTTCTTGCATCTCTCCAGAAACTGCATCAATTTGCCGCGATTTCGACACATGGCAGCAATGCCGTCACATCCAGAACGATGGCATGTGTGTTTTATAAACTCGCTAAGACGTATACTTACGTCGTTATCAGAAAATACCAAAGACTATCCCACTTACAGATGTTGCCGGCTGGAATATATCAATTATTGAACCAAATAAATCATGTGTCTACGCATTAGATCTATTCATGCAAAAGTTGAGATTAAACTATTTGTTTTCACGATATTGTTTAAATATGTTTATTTGATCTCGTTAATTTCATATTGTTGGTAAATGTCACTTGTTACTGTATTCATATGTATTCCAAATCCATATTCAATACAAATCTAAATTGTATACATAGTGTTCTGACCATAATATTTATGTTTGGTTTCTATGAAAGCAATAACTTGGGGAGGGCTTCAGAGTTATCTGCTCTTTGACCATTGTTGACTTCAAACAACACCATTGTGCTATATGAGGACTGTATACATATCATATGTGTTTGTGGTTTTACACGTCTCATAAACATTCGGGAATCAAGAAAGCTACATTGCATTGAAAAATATGAATTCAAGGTTTGAATACATTAAATCAATTGATATGTTATATTGCTATATTCCTTTTATTCTATGATATATTTATTAAATTTTATTTGTTTTCAT
>JAUTBV010107965.1:0-14726 GCA_032361325.1 Lepetodrilus fucensis
CATTTTTTGTCGCTCTTTTTTGGTAGTCACAAGATTATGTACCTTAAGCCCTTCGGCAATAATCTGCTCAACAGTAAACCTGGGGGAAAGCGAAGAAAACGGATCCTGAAACACAATCTGCAGCTCAGCCCTATATGGGCGCATATCCTTGTTACTGAGCCGGGAAAGTTCAACTATTTCATTGTTGTGATAAAAGCAGACCTTGCCTTTAAAAGTCGTCAGCCTGAGCAGGCACATGGCCAGTGTGCTCTTGCCTGATCCGGATTCACCAACTATGCCAAGGGTGGTGCCCTGCATAATGGTAAGGCTTACATTATCTACTGCCTTGACAATGGATTTTGATCGTTTAAACAATCCTTGCCAGCTGCTTTTGAGTACAAATTCACAATAGATATTTCCAAGGGTTACAAGGGGTACATCACCAGTGGAGACGACACGCCTTGCCTGAGGAATGGCACTGAGCAGGTGCCGGGTATAGCTATTTTTTGGGGAAGAAAAAAGTGCAGCTGTTGTATTGTGCTCAACAATTCTGCCTTTATTCATTATGGAAACCGTATCAGCTGCCCTGCGCACCATGGGAAGATCATGGGTAATGAGCAGTACGGCCATATTAAATTCCTGCTGGATATCTTGTATAAGATCAAGAATCTGGCTCTGGATGGTAACATCAAGTGCTGTGGTTGGCTCATCAGCAATGAGCAGCAGGGGGCGACAGGCAAGAGCCATGGCAATCATAACCCGTTGCCGCTGTCCTCCAGACAGCTGATGCGGGTAGGAATTTATCCGGTATTCAGGTTCTTTAATGCCGGTTCGGGTAAGCAGTTGTATTGCCTGGCTACGTGCTTCTTCTTTATCCATGTCCCGGTGCAGCAGAAGCGGTTCAATGAGTTGGTTGCCAATGGTGTACACCGGATTGAGTGATGTCATTGGCTCCTGAAAGATCATGGCAATATCATTGCCGCGAATTCTCCGGATTTCTTTGGCGTTCAGCCCAAGCATATCCTGGCCGTTAAACACAATACTGCCATTTGTCTGAACTGTAGCAACATCTTCCAGCAGTCGCAAAATTGACATGGCTGTGACAGATTTTCCAGACCCAGACTCTCCTACCAGAGCATGAGTTTGACCAGCTTTGATGGAGAGATTGATGTTGTGCAATACCTGCGTGCTGCCGCCAATTTCCTGGTCAGAGCAAAAGGTAAGGGAAAAATCATTTATGGTGAGCAGGTCATTCATGGCTGAAATCCTTTCCATGAATTTTGTTTGTATACATCCCGGACAATAACCGATGCCAGCTTGAAGAAACAGGCAACACTGTTATTGCTGCTGTTGGCGTATCTCTGCCAGCAACTCTTTGCCGCCCGAGGCAAGAATATGTTTGCCCAGTTCCTGACCAAGTGCAGCGGCATCAGCTCGGTTTCCTGTATATGTATCAGTGATATTTGTGCTTCCGTCAAGGCTTACCAGTCCTCCTGTAAGAGAAAGAGTGTCTCCCTGCAAAGAGGCTAGGGCAAAGGCCGGGATAGAACATCCTCCCTCAAGTTGGCGGAGAAATGCCCGTTCTGCCAACAGGCAGGCCTCGCTTTGAGGATTGTTAAGGCACTTCCTGATGATCTGTTTTTTTTCAGAAGAGAGTGCGCTGTGCCCTTCAATTGCAACACATCCCTGTCCTACAGGCGGGATAAATTGCTCCCGGGGAAAGGTTTTTACAATCATGGATTCCATTTCCATGCGGTGCACTCCGGCATAAGCAAGCATAATTCCATCACAAAGCCCTTCCTGCATTTTTTTCACTCTGGTCTGCAGATTACCCCTTATATCAACGGTATGAATATGGGGATAATGAAGTTTGAGCAAAGCTCTACGTCGTACTGATGAAGTACCGATAACAAGTTTTGTCTCTTTATTCTCTATATCAAGATTTGCTTTATGACTAACGAGCACATCCTCAGATTTTTCCCTATCTGTATAGGCAATCAGTTCAAAGCCATCAGGCAGTATTGAAGGCATGTCCTTTGCGCTGTGTACAGCAATATCAATGGCACCGGTTGCCAGTTGATCTTCAAGCTCTTCTGTGAAGACTCCTTTGGAACCTATCTTGGCAATTGAAGTGTCAAGGATTCTATCGCCCTTGGTCTCCATGGTAATAATCTTTGTCTCAATACCTGCCTGGTCGAGTTTATCCTGCACATAATAAGTCTGCCACATGGCCAGTTTGCTTTTTCTGGAACCTATTGTAATTTTCATATTGTTTTTAAACGTCATGCACCCGTGTATGGTGCTCTATTATGTGATGAGAGAGAAAAACCGAATTTAACGTATGGCTGTATTAGTTACTTTTGCTGAAAAATGTATATGATATAAGCCAAACACACTACTAAAAAGTGAATAATTTGTCCTGTTCAACAAAGACATTTTTGCTTTTTGGGCAGAAGATGGGAGGGGGCAGGAAAAGAAGCAGATAGATGGATAAATAAAAATACCCTGTAGGAACCGGTATGACCGGTTCCTACAGGGTAAGGTACTGCTGCTGTTGTCAGGGTGTTCTGCCTGATGAAGTGGTTGATGGGTTAAATGTAGTGCCTTACAAAGGCCAGGCAAAACATGACAACAGAAGTAGCTTAGCCTTTGGTATCAGCTTTAGGCTCTTCCAGGCACTGCTGCAGATCTTCCACCTTGGTGGCTTTTTCCACGCAGTTGCGCTTGGCTGTCAGGGCATCCAGCATAGCAGGATCGTTTTTTGCCTGATCCATCTGGGCTATGATGTCGCCAAGTACTTTGGTTTGCTGAGCTGCAAAGTCATTTGCAAGAGCAGGTGATGCAATAAAGCCACAAGCGATAACAGCAAGGATTAATTTTTTCATTTTTTCCTCCAATAAAGAATTATAAAAAATCGATTAAACAACGATTGCCCTCCTAATAGCATCAGGCGTGCCAGTTTTGTTTTTTTATGGAATGTTAAAGCCGGAACTGTGCGAGGTGTTTAACTTTAACATCTTGTATTATTGGTGTTTCTTAAGGTATATTTATTTGTTGAATAAAAAAGGATTTTTTGTGATTTGCCATGTATAGGCAAGCGTAAAGCATCGTTTTCAGGTACGAACGGTGTTCAGGTCTGTCTTTAAAAGAGTACAGAATGAAGAGTCTTTAGGGTAAGATAGTGTTTTCTCGATAAAACGTCATGTGGGGTTATTGAGACATGTTGCCAGGTGGCGACGGTGTAATATGTTGATTCTTGGATATTTTTATCATTATCTCCTTGTTTGTCACCTGTGTGAACAAACTAAATGATCAAATCTTGCTGTGTGGTACGTGGGCAAGACGCACTCATAACACATGAACAGGAGGAACTGTTATGCAGGAGGCGAGATTATATACAAAAGCAGATAATGAAAGTGTTATCTGTAATCTGTGCATGCACCGCTGTCATATCAGGCTTGGGAAACTGGGGCTGTGCGGTGTACGCAAGAACATTGATGGCAGGCTGCAGAGCCTGGTGTATGGCAGAATTATTGCCGAGCACGTGGATCCAATAGAAAAAAAACCGTTGTTTCACCTGTTACCGGGTAGCACTTCCTATTCCATTGCCACTGTCGGCTGTAATATGCGCTGCCTGCATTGTCAGAATCATGAGATATCACAATATCCGCATCTTCATAACGGTAACATTACAGGTCGTAACCTTACACCTGAGGAGATTGTGGAGGCAGCATGTGCTGCTGGTTGCAAGAGTATCAGCTATACCTATGTGGAACCAACGGTTTTTTTTGAGTATGCCTGTGACACAGCTTTTCTTGCTCATTCAAGAGGCATAAAAAATGTTTTTGTCAGTAACGGCTATATGACAGCCAGAGCAACTGAAGAGCTTGCGCCATTGCTTGATGGGATCAATATTGATTTAAAGGCATTCACTGACAGTTTTTACAAAAAAATATGCAAGGCCAGTCTGCAGCCAGTGCTTGATACAATAGCTCTAATGCATGAACAGGGAGTCTGGGTTGAAGTGACAACTCTTATTATTCCAGGATTAAATGACTCTTCCCGGGAGTTGCACGATATTGCCAGTTTTATTTGCAGCATAAGTCCGTCAATTCCCTGGCATGTTACGGCTTTTTATCCGACCTGGCAGATGCGTGATCGGCCGCCAACCCCACGTGCCACACTTGCAAAAGCCAGAGAAACGGGCCTTGCAGCAGGGTTGAAATTTGTTTATCAGGGAAATCAGCCTGGAGGAGGTGGTGAAAATACACACTGTTTTTTGTGTGGAAGCCCGCTGATTCTCCGTCATGGTTACCATATTAGTGAAAAAAACCTGGTAAAAGGATGCTGTAATAAATGTGGTACTCTCATCCCCGGTGTCTGGGAATAGGTAACAGCAAATCATTTTTTGCCGGTTACCTATTTCTGCTGCCGCATTGTTTGCCGCATTGCACCAGCCCCCAGCCGTATGCGCCATCCCGGCCGACCGGACCAAGATCGACACTGTTTTTCCTGAGTCTGTTGATGATTGTCTTGATGGATCTTTTCTTTTTTCCGCGTCGCAGATTGCTTGCAACAAGTGCTGTACAGTAAGGAGCTGCAAACGATGTTCCTGATTTAAGACAGATATCCTGGCCGCTGCAGGGTACAGGAACCTGAACTCCAGGGGCTGCAAATGAGATGTATCTGCCCTGGTTTGCCCGGTTGTATAACCTGTTAAACTGATCTACAGCTGTTACCGCAATTACGCCTGGATAAGCAGCTGGATATACAGGGTCAGCATCTTTGCCATGATTACCTGCTGCTGCAATAACCGGAATTCTCTTTTTACTGATTTGTTGTATGGCTATTTTCAGCAGTTCATTATCCGGGCCGCTGAAGCTCAAATTAATAACATCAACTTTTTCTGTCATAAGCCAGTCCATGGCTTTGGCAATGGCCAGAATTGTTGCCCTTGGATTACTGCTTTCTGCGTCTGAAAATGCTCCTGCTGCATAAAGAACAGCATCAGGCATAAGACCACAAAATTTTTTATCGTGGCATCCTACGAGCAGGGTGGCGATGGCGGTGCCATGATCAAGATTACTGGTTTCTGCGCCTTCTGCAAAACTGCGTCTGGTAATTTGTTGATTTTTCAGTGCATCAGTCTGAGCATCAACATAACTGTCAACAAGACCTATCTTAATGCCAATTCCGCAGTTTTTACAGGGGATTGACCAGTTAATGAGAGTGTTTGGATAGTCAGGGGTAACATGCATTTGTATTTTTTGCCCTTCAAGCTGGTAAAAATGGTTGAGCATGATTTGTTTGATGCCCTGTTGTTTGAGCTTGTCAAGTACTGTAGAAACATTCTCACCACGGGGGATGGAAACAGGTGTGATGGTCATTTTGAGTTTGGAAAGAGGTATTGCACGTTGCAGTCGCAATCCTTGCTGTTGCACTGCTTCAAGAGTTGCCTTACCTGCGTTGACCAGCAACAAGACAGATGATTCATACTCGGCAGCGTCGCCGGAAAAAAAAGAACTGACAGCACTGACCATACTTGCTAAAAAACCATCATGGGAGGAATGCCCCTGCGGGCTGTGTCCTTCATGGGAATTGCTGCTGTGGCTGTCTGCATCGTGGCCGGCATCTGTGCCGCTGTGTCCCTCGCTCTCACTGCCATGTCCACCGGCTGTGCCGCCACTGCTTCCCCCGTGGCCGCTGCCCCCACCATCAGTGCCTGCACCACTTCCACCACTACTGCCACCATGGCCGCTGCCGCTGCCAGAGCCGGATCCAGTACCGCTACCTTTTCCTCCTCCACTGCTACCGTGGCCACTGCCATGGCCACCACCACCTCCTCCTCCGCCGCCACCTCCTCCACCACCATCAGCAAGGACAAGGCCCGGAGCGAGGGAACCTGTATGCGTATTCAGAGGAAAATCACAGAAAAAACAGGCTGTGGTCAGCACAAGGAAAAGAACGAGATGTCTGCGTATAAGGTGCAACATGGAAACCCCTTTAAATGAAATGCGTGTTACGTTACGGGTACAACTCGAGGGTACCCTGATTTGCTTCTCGTATAGAACTGCCATGTTACTGTAAACCGTACCTCACTTATTGTATGAGGGCAAGCCGTGTAACAACGGTGCAAATTTTCTGTAAAAAAACTGTTTTCCTGCCTGCTTATCATCAGTTGTCATTTTGAGTCAGGCCCTGTGGTGAATAGTTGCAGGAGAGCCGTGCCAATGACCTGTATCGGTCAGTGTCTCTCCTTTCATTACCAGAGACATTCCTTCTAAAATTACATCATCCTCAAGGGTGGCATTGTACAGTATGACAGCTCTAGGCCCAATGGAGCAACAATTGCCTATGGTCAGTTTTGCCATTTTCATTACCCTGTCCTCAAAAAGGTGGGTTTGGAGCGAACAGAATTTGCTGATTGCGCAGTCGTCACCTATTTGTACCAGATCAAATTCTGTTATATAGGTGGTTTCTATGCAACAGCGCGAGCCAATTCGAACACCGAAAAGCCGTAAAAAAGGTGCCATGAGAGGGGTGCCTGCAAGCCCTGACAGCAACAGGGGAACAGCAACATTTTCATATAATGCTGTCACCAGTTCGCTTCTCCACACAAATGTGGACCACATGGGTTGTACCTGTGGCCTGTATCTGCCAATGAGTATGGTTTTTACTGCAGCAATACAAAGGATCAGTATACAGGATATAACTGCTGCTGCAGGTGCAAGCAGAAGGGCTGTTGTTGTAACGCTGACTGTTTTCAGGCAATACAGGCTGAAAACGATGAGCAATAAAGCACCAAGGAGTATCATGGATGTTGGGCCGGTAACTCTAAAAAATTCATAGCATAATCTGCGAAGATAAAGCGAGGTCGTTGGTTTAAAAGTAAGGCGTTCCGGAAAAGTAGCGCTTGGTTCCCTTTCCGGCAAAAGGAGCGGCGGCGAACCAAGCCAAGTTGTGGCTGAGGGCACTTCCTGTTCAGCCGGGATAGAGAGTACGCCAATGAGTGAGTTTTCATTAATGCGGGTACCGCCCGGAACAAAAGCCGCATTACCTACAAATGACCGTTTGCCTATGTAAACCGGGGCTACAGTGAAATTACCATTGGCAATCCTGGCAGGACCCAGGTGGGCAATATCTGCCACAAATGATTCATCATCGATGTGCAACAGGTCCGGAGTGATATGGGAAATGGTTGATATTTCAGCCATGTTACCGATGGTTGCACCCATTTTTTTGAGAAAAGGTGCCAGGTAGAGTGTAGCATATAATGAGTTTGTCAGGCCAAGACTGAGATCCATTAACCGGTCAACACAATATTTTCGCAAATAATGGTGCGAAGAAAGAGGGTATGTTCCCGGTTGTATTGTCGGTTGTATGCATTTTTTCAATCCAATAATCAGCAGATGGAGAAAAACGATAAATGAAAGAGCTGCCAGTGGAGAAAGTGCAATAAAAGCTGGACGTGAAAGGTTGAGATAAGCACCAGCCATGAGTGCTGGAAAGGCAGCTGCATACGGAATGAGCGGGAACAAGAGTATTGGTGGCATGAAGTATAGCCAGTGCAACGAAGACTTGCTGTTCTGAACGGGGTCGTACTCTGTCTGTTTGTTGGTTGTATTTACAGGACAAGCAGGAGAACCTGCCCAGTGTTCTTTTTTTTCAACAATGTTGTTCTTTTCAAGTACTGACTGGTTGCCAAGGCTGCTGCTCTGCAGCATTGTGACCCCTGGCATGAGAACACTGTTTGAACCGACGAGGCATTGTTTTTCCAGTACAACAGGGGCAAAGTGGAGGGAGTTGCTTTTTATGGAATATCCAAAAATATGGCTGCCTGTATTGATTGCGCAGTCATCACCAATCGTGATCATTTGCGGTACATGAAGTAAAGGAGAACAGAGAGTAACGTTTTTTCCGATCTTTGCGCCAAAAAGGCGGTAATAGGATGCCAGTAGAGGAGTACCGCTTAGCAGGGTAAGTGGTGCCATGCTGAGAAGTTTGTCATATATCCAGAATCGAAAAAAAACCTGCCCCCATAGAGGATGCTTTCCATGTGAAATGTTATTGAAGAGAAGTTTGCTGTAAATAACCGGGAAGGCCAGGGTAAATATGAAAGATACCAGAAGTCCTATGCTTCCTGCCAGTGCTATCAACGGATAATTCGGGGAATGCCAGATGATACGTTCATTGAGCCATTGCAGTGTGCCAATGCCGGGCAGGGCATAGATGGCTGTTATCAGGAGAATGGCCAATACCTGAAAGAATCCGCAGCACCAGACCTGCTGATTTGTGTAAGTCGGAATTGCTGATTTTTTGTCTGTAGCGTTGGTTTTTGTATGATGTTGCAATGTTGTAATGCGCCTGCTGAGTTGTCGGATGGTGGGGTAATGGTAGACGTCCCGCAGGGATAGGGTGGCCATGGTCTCCTGTTTACGTAAAATGGAGACAAGCTGTGCCATGATCAGAGAATGGGCACCAAGGTCATTAAAAAAGTTATCTTTAACAGAGACTTCCTGCAGGTTGAGCAATGTACAAAGTTGTTTTGCAATAAAGTGTTCATTGTGCCCAGCAGGAGCAATATAGGGAGTTTGTGAAGATATTTTTTGGCAGGAGACCGGGTCAGGGAGATTATTGCGATCTATTTTGCCGTTTGCGAGCAGGGGAATGGATTCAATTTGTTCGATATAGGCAGGTATCATATAGGCGGGCAAACGATTGCTTAGCTTTCTACGAATACTTTCACAATCAAGTTTCTCAACATCTTTTTTCACCTCACAATACGCAACAAGTTCTTCGCACAATTCATTTATCCTGTAGGGAGCCACAGCAACCTTTTGTATTTCTTCGGTCTCTAGAATAACAGATTCAATTTCTGTCAGTTCAATACGATAGCCCCGTATTTTTACCTGGCTGTCGATTCTGCCAAGGTACTCAATTTCGCCATTTTCACAATACCGTCCCAGATCCCCGGTTCGGTAAATGCGACCTGAAGGATTATTCGGAGTATTGAGTGTGTCAGGTATAAACGCCAGCCTGGTTTTCTCTTTGTGGTTGATATATCCGGCAGCAAGGCCAATTCCGGCAATACATATTTCACCGGTGGTACCTGGAGAAACCGGTTTACTGTTATGGTCAAGAATGTAAACAGTATATGTGGGCATTGGCTTGCCAATGGTAACAGCTTTTCCAGGGAAGAGTTCTCCCCAGGTTGCTGTAACCGTTGTCTCTGTCGGACCGTAAGTATTGAGCATTCTGCGTCCAGGGATTGCCCAGCGTTCAACCAGGTTTTGCGGACAGGCTTCTCCACCGACAATGAGCGTACGCAGGCTGGGAATGTCCTTATCGATGGTTGCCAGCAGGGTAGGAACACAACAGAAGGCAGTGATGTTATTCTTAATAAGAAAATCCGCAAGATCAGTGCCCAGTCTTTGTTCGTCAACAGGGCCGGCCACAAGTGTTGCCCCTTTAAGCAATCCCGGCCATATCTCCTCGATGGAAAAATCAAAGGCAATGGTCATACCCTGGTAAATCCGGTCATTGGGCTGAATGTCATAAACCTTGGCTGCAACCTGGATAAAATTGCAGATGGATGGATGTTCAATGGCCACACCTTTTGGGGTGCCAGTGGATCCTGAAGTATAAATAATGTAGCAGAGCTGATTGTTATTGCTGCTCTGCAATGATTTGCCTGCAGGCGGAAAGCAGCTCTGCTTACAAATATCGTCCGTATACTCATCCAGAGAGATGAACGGACAGGCTATATCAGTAAGGGTGGATGCAATATCAGAGGTCGTAACTAAGGCTGCAAGAGATGCGTCCTGAGCAATGTAGCTGATGCGTTCAGCAGGGAAGCTCTTGTCCATGGGTACAAACACCGCGCCGGCCTTAATAATTGCAAGCAAGGTGACATAAGTATTAATTGAACGCTCCAGAACAATGCCAATTCTACTTCCAGGAGCAATAGCACGACTTGCAAAGTATTGAGCAAGCTGGTTAGCTCTGCAGTCAAGTTCATCGTAGGTTAGCTGTTCGTTGTTACAGATAACAGCTATATTATCAGCATGTTGTCTGCAGCTTGCAGTTATGAGGCTTTGCAGCGTAATACCAGTATTTTTGCAGGGGGCAGTAAACTTTTCAGTTGGGAAGAGTGTAAGGTGTGCACTGGTATTATCTCTGGAAAATACATGATATTTGGACTGATCAACATAGCTAAGCATACTTTGGCTCCTGTCCTGAATGAAGATAACCTTTGCAGAAGGGCAGAGTGCCAGCCTGCGACTGTTATCTTGCAGTCTTTGTCAGGACAACGGTTGATAACGCTGTTTATTCCATAAAAAAGTTTGCGAAGTATATTGAGTAATAGAAAATCAATTAAACTTAGAGGGAGGCAGAGGTGAACAAAGTGGCCAGTTAAATATGCTATAAAGCGTGAGAGATGCTCAAAAATGCTGATCCCGAAATATTAATTTGGGCAACGGGAGTCCATTGATGAAAGGAGTTCAGGTGGTTTACCTGAACAAAATTGAATAACGTGCTGGTTATACGTGCTGGTTATTTTTTACAGGGAATCAGTTTTGGATAATTGCTCGCGAAGTTTATCAGCAGCTTCATCGGTTACACTGTTACGAAGGAGAATGTCATCAGCATCTACAGGTTTTTTGTAATACCTGTTGTTCCATTTTTTGCGTGGGGCGATGATGTCCCCATGAATGTCAATAGGGTCTGAAGAATCAATGCTGCGTCTAAAAAAGAGAATATCGGCTTTTTTTGCCTCAGTATCATGCACTGCAGCAATAGGGCCAGCTGCAAGGGTAACATCTGTGCCAAGTTTGCACGCAGGTTGCAGCAATGCTTTTAATCCTTTCAGATTCATAACAAGAAGAATTATCTCAGATCTGTCTGTACCAAAATGTAGATTAAGAGACAGCTTTCCCAGTGTATAAAATGCCGGATAACTCCATGTGTTGGAGCGTGTGTTACGGGCAAGTAATACACCTGTTCCCCCTGCAACAGTGGCAATAAACCCAGACTTTGTCAGCTTAGGCAGTATAAAAACTGCTCTTGCCTGTTTGATATTATTTTTCATCCAACTCAGATTTTGATCAGCAGAAAAACTTTGAATAAGATCTGAGCTCTTGTCTATAACTTGTTGATATTTTGTTGTTACCTCGCTCTTTGCCTGAAAGGGGGAAAGGGTAATAAACAAAGTGCATACAAGAAGTAAAAAAGGTTTGCACTGCAAAGAAACTATGGGCATTGTGTCCTGAAAGAGGAAAAGAGTTAAAATGAGGCTACGCCCTCTGCGGGAGGCCTGTAGGCAGGATAGTTTTGCAGCCGGTCTTCAAAAGACCAGCTGCAAAGGCAGACAATTAGTCAGCTTCATAAAAATATTCTTTTTCAGCCTGGCATTTTGGACAGACCCAGTCATCAGGGAGGTCTTCAAAAGCAGTGCCTGGCTCAATGCCATTATCAGGGTCACCTTCTTCCGGATCATAAATATACCCGCACGGGCATTCATACTTTGTCATTTGTGCCTCCGTTTGTAAGAAAATTTTTGACACATCTGCAGCAACAGTGTGCCATTTATAATGGGGTTACTGAATTCTTGAATATGTACTGTTCCTTTGCCTGATGTTCAAACAATGAATAATGATGCAATATAATAGCTGGCCAGTCGCTATTTATCAAGAAAAAGCTCTTAAGTTACCAGTGAGTGTTGTTGTTGATCAACAACTGTTGACGTGTGCCTGACTGCTTGGGATCAATCAGTCTTTTCCGGTCAGAAATAGATAACCGCTATCCCTGTTTTTATACTTGACAGAAGTAGTGCTTATAGAGTTTATTTCAGTGTTTATTAAATTATATTTGTCTTTGATCATACAGGAGGAATAGCATGTATGCTATAATACGTACCGGTGGCAAACAGTACCAGGTGGCAGCCGGTGATACACTGCGTGTTGAAAAACTCGCAGGTGAAGTTGGTGATACCATCGAGCTTTCAGACGTTTTGCTTGTTGCTGATGGGGATGATGTTAAAGTTGGAAAGCCGGTTGTGGAAGGCGCTAAAGTTGTAGCCAAAATTGCCGAGCAGGGCAAGGCAAAGAAAGTGCTTGTCTTTAAGAAGAAGAAACGTAAGGGGTACAAGGTCCTGCGTGGTCATCGTCAGATGTTTACAGCTCTTTCCATTGAAGAAATTACAGCGTAACTAAAGAGCTTCTGAGCTTGAGTATAATTTTTGGAGATTTCCCATGGCACATAAGAAAGCAGGTGGTAGTTCAAGAAACGGTCGTGACAGTGCAGGACAACGGCGTGGCGTAAAACGATATGGTGGAGAGAGTGTCTCTGCCGGAAGTATTATTGTCCGACAGCTTGGCACAAGAATTCATCCAGGTGAAAATGTTGGCTGCGGTCGTGATTACACCCTGTTTGCAAAGGTTGATGGCGTAGTGACATTTGAAGCCTTTGGCAAAGGACGTAAGCGGGTTTCTGTTTATCCTGAAGCCTGATTCGTTCTCCCTTTTTAAGGGATTAGTAATCATAGCCCCTGCTGCATGAGTATGCACAGGCGCAGTCTACTCGACATCAAATTTTTTGGTGTCGAGTTTTTTTTTGAGATTTGAGAGGGGATAATGGGGTTTGTCGATGAGGTCAAATTTTTTGTCAAAGCTGGTGACGGCGGTAACGGCTGTGTTAGCTTTCGACGGGAAAAATTTATTCCCCGTGGCGGCCCTAATGGCGGTGATGGCGGGCGGGGAGGTACGGTTTTTCTTGAGACTGACAGCCGGAAACATTCATTAATTGATTTTCGCTATCGTTCCCATTTTAAGGCTGAACGGGGTACAAACGGTCAGGGAAGCGATAAACATGGGCGCAGCGGCAAAGATACTATTGTTTACGTGCCAATTGGTTCTGTTATTAAGGATGCGGAAACAGGTGAAGTTCTTGCCGACCTTGTTAAAGACGGGCAGCGGTTTACAGCAGCTCGTGGCGGTAAAGGCGGCTTTGGTAATGCCCGGTTTGCAACTTCCACCAACCGGGCTCCGCGCAAATCCACCCCTGGCGTATTAGGTGAAGAGCGATGGCTGAAAATAGAACTTAAATTGCTGGCCGATGTAGGCCTGATCGGGTTGCCCAATGCCGGTAAATCAACGCTGCTGTCAAAACTCTCAGCAGCAAATCCAAAAGTTGCATCATATCCCTTTACAACCCTTGCCCCGCAACTGGGTGTTTTACAGATCAGGTTTATGGAACCGTGCATCATTGCAGATATTCCCGGTCTGATTGAAGGCGCAAGTGAAGGTGTTGGGCTTGGCCATCAGTTTTTAAGGCATGTTGAACGGACTTCAATATTATTGCATGTTATTGATGCGTCGAGCGAAGAAGAGCAGCCTGCAACTGATTACCAGGTTCTTGCCAGAGAACTTGCGGCATATAATGAACAGTTGCTGGATAGAACCCATCTTGTTGTGTTAAATAAAATTGACTGTATAGATGAACAGCGACTGGATGAGGTGCTGGAACAGTTTAAAGCTATTGGAATTTCCTGTTTGGCGATTTCTGCAAAAGAGGGGCTTGGTATAGAGCTGCTTAAAGAACGCATTGGCGATATTTTGGAACACGAGCGGGAGCGTGACAACTGATGACCTTTCAGGTTGACCATAAAGAAGGACTTTTTTACCGGCAGACACTTTTTGATCAGGCAAAAAGAGTAGTTATTAAGGTCGGCAGTGCAGTGCTGACCGGTTCTGACGGATTACATCTTGAAATTATTGGTCATCTAGCCCGGCAAATATCATTTCTTTGCTCAACTGGACGTGAAGTCATTCTTGTCAGCTCCGGAGCTGTTGCTGCCGGGCGAAGACGCCTGGGTATACCTCATAAAGTCCATGAGAAACTTCGGGTCAAACAGGCTCTTGCCGCCATGGGACAGGCTTTGCTCATGCAAGCCTATGAACAGGCTTTTTCAACGTATAACCAACAGGTTGCCCAGATTTTACTCACCCATGCAGATCTTGCCCAGCGTGAGCGCTATCTGAATGTTCGTAATACCATTCTTACTCTGTTTGAGTTTGGTGTAGTGCCGATTATCAATGAAAATGACACTGTTTCTGTCAAAGAACTGCGGGTGGGCGACAATGATACGCTGGGCGCACAGATCACTAACATGATTGGCGCTGATATGTATATCATGCTTACAGATGTTGAAGGATTGTGCACAGCAAATCCAACTGAAGATATTTCTGCAAAGCCCATATATACAGTAGCCCGCATTGATGAAACCATTGAAGGACTGGCAGGGAATTCCGGCAGCCTGTTGGGAACCGGAGGGATGCAGTCGAAAATCCGGGCTGCTAAAATGGTCGCTGCATGTGGGGGAAGTTCATTTATTGGCCCTGGCAGAAATCCGGAGATCTTGCAGGAGTTATTTTCCGGCAATCTGACAGGTACTTTTTTTCTGCCTAACAGTGAAAAAATAAAAGAGCGCAAGCATTGGATAGGTTATGTGCTGCGACCTGCAGGTTTTCTTGATCTTGATGAAGGTGCCTGCCAGGCAATTCTCGAGCAGGGGAGAAGTTTGCTTCCCTCTGGTGTGAGCCATATTGAGGGGTCTTTTGAAGTTGGTACGCCTGTACATTGTCGATGTCCTGACGGCAGTGTGATTGCAGCTGGCCTGGTTAATTATTCTTCAGATGATCTGGTAAGGATTAAGAGGAAGAAAAGTAAGGAAATAAAGGAAATACTTG
>JAUTBV010107976.1:0-14725 GCA_032361325.1 Lepetodrilus fucensis
AGTACAAACATGATTTTATGTATGTCAAGTGAATGTATTTTGCAGTTGTAGCTAAGAACTAGTCCAAAACAACCATGCACATCTGTGATATTATGCCTTTAATATGCATATCTCCAGACTGTCATACATTTCACCAATAGTGTTTAACCCTCTCCATGTCGAAGGCAACCAGAGATGCACTAAATAACTCTACATGTTCTTAATCCAGCAGGGTATGTTCAGTCTAAAGTAAAGTTGGCTCTTCTACCATTTTAGAAATGAATTTTGACAACATCGTTACCATGCTGTGCATGGATATTTTAAAATATGACAATGGTGGGAATAGTTGTGCTGTTTTTGGCAAGGAGACTTGTCATTTTAATACATGTAACTCATATTAATCTCTTCATGCATATTTCAAATTAGATATCATCTATCCAAACTGTCAACGAGGTTAGCAACGTTAGAAAATATATGTAGGCCAACTTCTTCTGAAAATGTAATATGTTGCCAATATAATGTACAGCATGAACTTTCTATTATTTCGCTACCGCATTGTAGAATACTAGTATATAACTGATCATGACTGCCATTCGAATTATATCAAAGGTCAACACCTGCTAAAGCGAGCATATTTAGAGCCTCTCAGTAGCTGTTATGGTAATACATTTATACTAACAATTCCTCCTACACACATTGCTCGTGACATAATAGTTTGACTACCTATAGGTATTGTTTGCGATTTGCCTAGATCTAGATATCTAAGGTGACAATGACGTATATTTTAATAAGAAAATAGCTATTCATTATTCAGTGCTCTAATGTAAACTATACAAGCCTCAGATGCTGAAAGTAAACAGTTTACATATACATACTAAATGATTGGTATTATATTTATATGAAAGGAGACGCTGAAATGCTTAAATTCTATACCTTGTATTTCATAGGATGCGGGTCTCACTATAAGCTGCATTGCGTTTACCTAATCCCATGACAGTTTTGGTCAATAAAATCCTTAAGCTAATAATTACCCTCTGAGTAATCTAGAAACTGCTCTAGGATGCTATTTTGAAAATGAGTGTTTGGGTGAGAACAAGGAATGACACAGCCTATGCTGTAATGGTATGGGACGAGCAGGGAAAGGGGAGGAGGGGGACGGAGGGGGGAGTGGGGAGTGTGTACATCTGGCAGAACCAATGTTTAGATTGTATTTCCTATGTCTGTGAAAACTATTCGGCAGCAGCTAATTGGCTGAACGAAATTCCTACAGCAGATAGTCACGTCACTCATGACTCTAGGGAAGAAAGATTAGAATCAGGACCTACTTTATCATAAAAAAAATACGTAAACTATTAAGAAAGCTATACGGTTGATGTAATCGTCGCAAATGCATGGGTACAAGATTCCCGCAGCGACGTTAAACTCCATATTCACTCACACACACGGTTGATGTAGTACTGAGTACATGCATTGTTGTTACGCTTTATAAATAAGTAGGCTATATGATACTATTATGTGACGCATTAGCTGCACTGTATACATCGTCAGTGCCCCATAATATGTTGACATATTTTAGTCTATTATGTTTACATTGACGTCATTGTAAAGCACCCTTAGTTTAATTTAGTTTAGTTTAAACATATTTTATTCACAATAGAAAGGGATTGGGTTAGTTATGCCAACTTAGGAAAAAAACCGGTCCTGTAGCACCCTTGAGCATACTTAGTATAGAAATGGGTTATATACATATTGTATTATAACAACACTAATAATAACAATTTGTCATTAGAGGAAAACATTTTCAGCGACAATATTTAACACTTTATTTGGAACAGTATAGGCCTATGGTATATGTTATTACCAGTAGGCCTATATTCTTTCAACGACATCCGTTCCACACCCGAAGTTATATCTATACATAGCACAGAGGATATCTGACTGAGTACCATTTCACGAAGCTCTCATCTACTACAAGATAATTAACACTCCAGAAGCGATATATTATGCACGTCGATCGGACATTTACGAGAGCGCTATGGTCTCATAATGGACACGAAAGCTTCGAGAAACAATACCATGGCAATTATCTCGTGAGCTTTTTATTTAATGATGCCGGTTGCTTTTGAATTTTTTTAACAACATATCTGAAACATTTGACACTTGTCATGCATCTGTCACATCACGGTGTGCATCAGAGACTCGTCCTAGGAATTATGCGAGTGATATGTTCACACATCTGCTGTCGAATCCATTGTAGAACGTGCGCATGGTTTCTTCTGCAAGCTTACGCGTCGTCAATCGATGCGCATCGAGTCTGGGTTTGGTTCTGTGGACGCCCTTTTACCAGCATTAAACTCAGTCAGCAGGATATGCATGCTATAGCACCTCCCAGAGTTATGTACCTTTAATGGGATTACGCAATTAGCTTGAAGAACTGTTGTGGCCATGCATCCGGTACTGAAACTTTACAGAAAGATATGTATGCTTCATTTATGAGAAGCGGGTGCCTAGATAATTGCCGTTCAACCCATAGAGATTTGAATCTGTTTGTTGTACGTGTTACCTAGGTAACATTTCGATTGATATCTTTGAATAAAAAAAATACTTAATAAAAATTGCCAAGCAAATAACAGATTCTAATGAATGGCAATGCTTGCATATTGTTTATCTAGATACAGGATATAATTATACTTAGACATGGATACAATGCTGCAATCAATACTTTTGAACACCTCCTAGCTCCCCATTGGCCTCAAAGTAAAAGATTAATCAAATCGTGTAGCTGGAAGCAAGAAATGAATCATATTATTTTGTGCGCTGAACAAAGTCTGCCTCAACAAGTGACCACATCACGTAAATAAACCAAAACAACATTAGCATACACAAATGTTTGTCACCACTAAATATCGATCAGAAAATAATTATTTCGTGAGAATGTTATTCTTTCGGCGCCGACTAGAAGTGACGGAAAGTTTATTTTTTCAAATATTGCCCACGAGGCAAGAGCGATTTAAGATTAAAATCATCACACTAGCGGCAATTGCGGTGGCTAACATCATAACGGTAAACTTTTCACGACTCGATCATCGTCGTTTCTAGTCAAGCAGCCGAACGGAAAATTGTTCTTCTTCAACACTGCAGGAAATTAAACCATGGCACGGTTTTTTCCTTTCTTTTGGCACACGAACGTACGATATAATCAATACTGGACAAAAACAAAGCAAATACGGTTTGCTATTTGATTCATAACTTGAGCCTATTTCTGATACTCTAAGCCGTCGGTGTATCTGAAACTCACATTTCGATACATTTGTATGCAGCTTCTGTAATCTGGTAATATTTAAGATCATATTCCCAGGAAATCTAAAATAAAAATAAATCAGCAGAAATCACAAATCAAATGATTCACTGATTAGCAGCAGATCTAGTTATGTCCAGGTTGCATTATCACCCTACGTCTGTCAAATACGACTGCATAAATGCAAACCAGAGATTATCTTCCTTTGTCTCTATATTATAGCGCACGTCAATTGTCCCAACTGTTAATCATCGGAATTCTTAATTCCATTTCTCACACTTCGGTGACAGATCAATATTTCCAAGGTAACAGTTTTTGTATGACACCGGTTATCTAATTTCACATAACTCCGCGTTTGCAATGCTAAATTATTGAGTGTCTGTCTGTGTCATTCACACGCGCGCACGTCGGCTGTAGCAGCAGTACCACACACGATCCTGCGAACGTCTGCTTTCTTTCCGCCAACACCGAGTGGCTTCCCTTTCCGGATAGCGAATACAGTGTGTACATCGGTGTATGGTATTCGTACCCTCAGCGAGGAGTGGAACACCGGTTGGTAAACTAGCTCACAGCATACCGTGTACAGTTCACTACACTCCTTTCACTCTCTCGACAATGGCGGATTAAACAGGTCTCTCTAAACTATCTGTGCTGCCTTGAGTAGGCTGAGAATGCACAATGCAGGTCCTAGCGGGACTTGTGTTCATATTTGGATTTTACCTGGAAATATGGGATTCTGCCTTAGGTAAGTGGTGAAGAGACAGTTCGACTTTTATAACAACCCATACGTATAGAATGTAAGTTATGTAAGTTATATCGCATGACAGTAGGTCGATCTACCTCTCGTATACACTGACATGTGTGGGGTTATATCATGGGACCTGCTGGTTGAATAATGTGTGGTATTACTGTGGGTTGAAAGATATATGTCTATCTGCATATATGTACATGTAGCATACATACACCATACAACATACACACACACCATAGAGGCTCTAACAATATGATCACACAGCATAACGTATAAGGGTGACTGATTCAATGTAGCGTGTTTAGTATAGGCCTATAACTCAACCACGGTTACACCGTTGGTTTTAGCATTGCTACATGTATATAGCTCACTATCTACGATACAACAACACCCATGCTCGTTTATTTTAATACATTGTGTTATTGATTGTCAATATGAACATGTCAATTCATTTCGTAAACGTGAATGGAGAATGTTTGAAGAATCGTATGCCTATTATAAATATAAGGCCTACATGATATCTAAGTAACTTCTCAACAGTTGCAGACTCGTAGTGCAAACTTTATAGAAACGTTCATAATGTGATGCGCATTCACTCAGGAAGCTGGTCTAATGTTTCATGATGTCCGTGGAGTCGTTATCGAGATCATGTTGTGGACGTTTATCTCGGTTACGTCAATTACCGCATAGTAATTGTGGGGGTAAGGATCCCGCAATGGACAATGGCGAATCAATCGTGGTGAGTGGATCCAGGGAAAGAGTTTTTCGTTTGAGTGAATCCTCTCAATTTGCAAAGCAGTTTTCGCCAAAGAATTGGCGACCATCGGGATTTTCCATCTCACTGAAGTTTAATTTTGCCCTGGAAACCGAGCACAGTCACTATATATAGCACTGAGGGTGTGCGTTTGAAGGGTGAGTGAGAGGAGGGAGGGATGAGGAGAAGAAGGAGGGAATAGTTGGCCGGCCAGTATACCTCCTTGCCGCACCCCCCAGTTTCTTGGTGTCACTGTGGCCCACTTTAACGCTCTACTGGTACCGGCTGCTGGCTCGAGACAGCTAATGATCTATGTATTGAGACCAGCTTATCAGTCTCAACATCCAGCGGAGAATTCCCTAGAGTCCTGACATCCTTCCATTACCCAGATTTCACAATCTCCGAGGGACGCTTCACGTCGAAACGCTTTTCGCAACGCTTCCGCAAATATCAATTACGTGGACTTTCGAATTACGCCAGAGAACTAAAACATGGCTAATATCATTGAGCATCCCCATCCCCCCACCCCCCACCCCCCACCCTCTCCGCATGCTCCTCTTCTGTATAAGTAAGCTTGGTGGTATATTAATGTAGCACGAAATCAGTTCTTTGTTGGCAGTAATGGATATCGCAGGGTGCAGCATTAGTGGTTTGGTTTACCTACCGGGTATACGTGTTATATCCTCGGGAATCATCTAAGTATAGGTGTCTGTGCTATGCGAAGAAGCATCACTGGTATGTGATGGTGTCAATATGTTTTGGAGGTCATTCATCACGTCTGGAGAAACCTGCTCTAGACAATTGCAATGCTTCGCATCTGGGACTGATGATTATGTCACGGCTCTTATTCAAAGCGCTGATGAATGCATGGGTAATTATCTATAATTTGTTTCTGCAGCGCAAGCAGCGGGGCATTGTAATTGTTTGCATAAGTCTGTCTCTCTAGCTGGAAGCAATGCTATACGGTCAAGTGGAGGGGGTATGCTGCTAAAACGGACGCTATCTCTACGATGGTGGTTTTTCGCTTATTCGGCCATATACTCCACCCATGATCGTCCATTAAAAATGACATGGAAAATTAAATTCTTGGTGGTATTATTCCCCCATGGAATCCGGATATCGTCGATTGAAATTGAGACCATCGGGGCCAGACCCCTAGGGTTGAGGTCAAAGTGGAGAGGTCATGACACCTAACCCGATCTTTGTCAGCGAGACCTGTCTGTGTTAGCTCTCGATTGTATTTCAATCAAAGGTCTCTGCCCATTACGCACGACTTGATTACACTGGTCAAAGAAGAACAGTCACGACACTCTTTGACAAATTGACTTAATGTGTTCTATGAATATGCCATTTACTGATGGTGGCGAGATACTAACTAAATATTCGCATACATGTAGTAAGATATCATCAAACAACTTCCACCGGATATTCAGTTACATTTCTGACATTTAGAAACTACAACTGGCCAAAGCCAATTATCTTATTCTTTTTTTTTTTTTGACGAAGAGAAAAGTAATTTATGCTATTTTTCCGATCATTAATATCAAACTGATAAGTGGCTACATTTTATTATACCCCTATGACCAAGTCTCTCTATTAATAACCAACACATGTGCACCGGAATGGCATCTCGCATTGATAATATTGATGTATTATTACAAAAAACAATGACTTTTAGTTCCCTGAATGTTCAATCATTATCAAGTGGTTTTCATTATCGTTCCAATATCTTCAAATTGAGTGGAGTCTCCCCCAGATGGGGGGAAAATGGGGGAGGGGGATGAGAGGAGGAGACTAGAGACTCCCTGGTTCGACCCCACAAATAGCCCGAGGCTAGTCAGGCTTTCTCATCCATCACAAACCAGTCATTGTTTCCTCGGCAGACCCTTCACACAATGCAACACAAACAGGTCATACACGACGACGGTCATCATTACTAATACCAATGCACGCAAAGGCAAAGACGGTCATTCTATGCTGACACCGTCTGCAAGATCAGACGAGAGGGTGCTATGCACAACCCGTAAAACAACGGACCCAGATGCACGTGGTCGTTATACTGACTGGACTTCAACCGACTAATTGCTAGTAATCTCGTGTCCATAGATACGATGGCTCGGTTTATGACCCGTAGGTACAGTGTCCGACTCCGTCCTTATAGCTTACGGCAGTGGAAGATTGCACTAGCAGGGCTAACAGGGCTAATGAAGGCAGGTGTTATCATGCCAACCCTTGTCTTGTTCCACCTCCAGGTTTTCATTAATGGCGCATTTGCATGTATCCTTTCCTGCCTGCCGACGTTATCATTAGCTATTAGGTCATATTAATTGCGCACGATCACGAAAGTATCGAATTAATATTTATTACGATAACTGTGCGGCGCGTGTAGTGGATTTATCAATGTATAGAGAACAGGATGTAACTATCTTAGCAAAATAATAACCGTGTGACAGTGTCGACGAGGAGAGGCCTGTTTGAATGAAGGATTATATGATCTCATTATATGCCGCCGCATCTAGTTGGTAGAAAGTATTGATGACTGTTTTGTTAATCTGGCCCAGAACCTAATATAGATTGTCTGACCCATTTCTGAAATAACAGGTGTATTGTACATATATAGCGTGGTGTTTGAATTCAAGCACATTGCTGTACGCTCAGACATTCCTGTTTGACATGGGGTGACTGAAGTGTTTAATGTTGATATTTTTAGGACTGGATCGCGTTAAATTTAAACAGCCATTAACCTGGATGTTGTAAATAACCATTTACATTGCTAACTGGTTTGACGCGTTGAAGTCACAATGAAGTGTAGAAAAAACATACACGCATGCGCGCGCACATACACACACGGACACACAGGATACACACGCACACACACGCACACACACGCACACACACACATACTCACTCACCCTCTCTCTCTCTCACACACATACACACTCACTCTCTCTCTCACACACACACACACACACACAAACACACACACACACACACACACACACACACACACACACACACACGTGTTGGTACATGCAAGTGTAACTGTCGTAGCAGTTTGTGACTCATTGACGTGTATGTTACTGATTGCATTGTAAACAGATCTCGTGATATCTTAAAGTAATATATGTGTCTGACACCCACGCCAATGTAGACCCACCATGCACGGTGTTTGTCCCTGATGTACCCGGCCCCTTGCCTATGCAATGAAGATTACTTGTTTAATCCTTTACAATATAGATTACATTACAAGGTGGAGGTCACGCTGATTTCGTTTGAACGCACACACACACACACACACACACACACACACACACACAGACAGACAGACAGACAGACATACAGACAGACAGACACACACACCATTTCAGATAGTCTGCTTCACACCTTGTTCTCACTCAAATATACACCCTCTGAGACTATGGATAGTCTAAATGTTCAGATTGTTTCATTCCCTATTGGTTTTAACATTAATCTATAACCGTGTTGCGGTCAGCCCAGCATATGATACCTTTGATTTCCCAAGCCATTCCTGCTTCTGTATAACTGCCTAGGGAGGCATGTCTGATTATTGACGGAAATCAGATTATTGTTGAATCAGGAATTGCTTATCAAACAGGAATGTTCAACTCATTACTATATTTGTTGATTCACACAACACACCTCAATAGATTGCTCTCACGGCTATTGCCATGCTCTTTGTATACAGATTTATACATTATGCATAACGCGCGTTCTTTGATGTATAGGCCTACATCGTAGCGTGTGTTCTTGGCATATTGTTTTACCATTAGGCCTGCGAAACGTGAGAAGAACCTGCTCGTCCTTAGATGAGTACATGGCAAACTTGTAACACATGAATTTGCTTCAATATCAGATCTTCAGCATTGTATACATATAGCTTGAACCATTATGCAAGACGCACGTTCCTTGATGTGTATACATTCATCATAACGTGCATTATTGACCTCCAAAACGTGCGGAGAACATGTCCGTACTTAGATGGGTACACAATATAACTGTAACACAAGGATTTGCTTCTCGATCAGGGGACCTATTCTCGAAACATTATTTCGATCGTACAACAATCGTAAAGATTCACATTGTAGGGATAAGAAATGAACGCACGTTCTTATAATAGACTAAGATCGTGATAACATTAATTTTCTAGAATAGTCAACAAGGGGACCTAAACTTCTTAACATAAGAACAGTTCCTAACGAATCTTTAGTATGATTACGAGCTGTTCTTAGGCTAACAAATTCGTAAGAACCTTTCGAGAATAGGCCCCCAAATCTCCAGCCTGACCGTAATACTGAAGGGACTATCCCGAGAAAGATATTACTGTTTAATACTTCCGCGAGAACATCCCAGAGGAGGCCTACAGTTACTCATCGTCGGGAAATGTCAACTTACAAGCCGTAAATTCAATGGATAATTGCACACAGTGCTATTATTATAGACGGTAATCTTCTCAATAATGTGATGATAATATTTTCTCGGCGTCAGAAGTTCTCGTCATACATAATTATATACCAAAGGTAATGAAGAAAGGTCTGATGTAGCAAATTGGTCAGCTAGGTCTAATCCAACCCGTAATGCTTTGAGTTCGGATCCAGGGTATCGTTTCATGAAGTTTTCATACCCACCAAGACCAATCTGCTCTTCTTGTATGTTCTGTCTGATCACCAGAATAACTCTTATGTTATTTTATTTGATACAATAGATTCGTGAAGCGGTACCCAGTGGCCAATATCCCCACCTAGTCTGTACCACACCTTACTCTCACTGAAATACACCTATTCATAATATTACTTTCACCCTCGGAGACTATGGATAGCTAGTCTAATCACCGTCTTATCGGTCAGCAGCGCTGTATACGTGATGAAGATATAGTGATGCCACGTGAGTAATAACTCTCTTAACGCGTCTACCGCTGGTACTGCTGCGATCCTTCTGTGATACATGGCTGCATAAACGGTAACGTATTGGGGGCAAGCATTGGAACATGTGTCTGGTGGTATGTGGACTTAAACGTAACACGTTATACACTTGTCTTTAAACTCACATCGATTTAATAAAAAAAATCAGATCTCAGCAATGGGCGTTAACGGCTTTAAACAATTGGTCGACCAAAACGCCATTTCCGATTCATCAATTGGTTCCTTTTTGTAGTTGTTTACTGACACGGTCATTGTTTGATGCCTAGCTATTTGTCTTTTTTTTTTTTGCTCTGAGCTTGCAGATTGTTATTAACTTTACGGATGCCAAAATATTGCCTTGGGGAATAGTTCTGAAAGAACTGTGAAGTCGGTGTTCTGAAAGTTCGTTGCTCGAGGACAATATTTTCAATAGAAATCGATGCTAAGGATGTATTGGAGGTTATGGAAGGACTTGGCAGATGTAAGATGGTAAACGTCGTCTTGAGCGATTGTCCTGAGATGTGACAGTGACAGTGTCGCCACAGGCTCTGCCGGGTATAGGGTTATCGTTAGGTTAGCATGCATGTTATATAGTGGCTTTCAAACACTTAGTGCTGTAGTCCAGTAGACTGGCTGTAGGCTTCAACACCTTTATGGTGTTGGACGTCATCGATTGTGCCAATAGTTAATGACTACTGGTGCGAAACATACATGCACATTTGTGAAATTCAAAACAATACAATATAGCGGAATTAGTATCTATGTCTGAGATATATGAGTAGGAATTAATGTCATATAATGGCCATGCAATGCTTTCCTCATACATACCATTATATAGTTGAGAACCATCCTTATTACCATATGGCAGATATTGAGAGTAAACTAACAACTACCTGAAAGTAAATATTAAAATAAATACATAACAAACAAGAAATTGAGTATACAAATTCCTGGTTGGTCTTTAAATTGGATAATTATTTGTCAGTTTAATTTAAGTCACTAGCTGTGATTCTACAGTGGCACAATAGTTGTTAAGATGCAATTGCTAGATTATTAGCTTGTTTCCTATTGTGTGCGTACCCTCTTGACACATGTTGAGAGGATAATGCGTAACTTAATTTATACTAATACGATATTCAGTTTTAAAAGAGATATCAAGGCAACTACATTTTATCTACGTTAATGTTGTTAAACACATCCTAGAGCAGTCAACAGTTGTTGGTTGATTTTTTTATGGTTTGTTCTCAGCTAGCTCAAAACACAACTATGTAGGAAGTCTGACTTTAAATGACATGAACAGATCGTATGAGCGTTGACTTGTTTTGACTGTTCAAACGGATGAAAGGAAAATATGAAAACAGATCTACAAAAACTATTTGTCGCCTGTCAGGGCTTGAAAGGATGGTTTGTTTTAAGCTTCATACCAGACTTGGGGAAAACACATTTGCAATTCGTCAGTATGAACAGTAGTCACAATGGATTTGATACCACGGAGTGTTATTACTTTAATACTTGCCTCTCCCCTAAATAACAGTATATGAGATTATGCCCGCATATTTGCATTGTACATGTAGAGAAATTATCATTATATAATGTGATGTGATGGGTTTGTAGCAAAACAACAAGAAATGTGTTATATTGTTCCTATGCAGTGACCTTTTCAAATATGAAACTGATATTATAAATAATTGATCCTGATGATGTCAGCAATTTTCTGAAGTAACGTTGATCTATTACAGTTTATTAGTATTGTTAAATTCCTGAAATATTGTTTTACAGTGTGTAATATATGTATAACGGGAAGGCATTGTACGGAAGTAAAACAATACCAAGCCCATTATAGGAATATAGCTTTTAGCTGCTACGTGGGCTATGTCCCTAGTATTTCATTTAAATAGGAGTCATGACAAACACACTATCTGCCATGACCTCAATTCCTTTGCCTGTTTTTGCAAATCTGCATTTCAACGCTGGCATGCGCATTCGTCATCAATAACGTCACCCTTGCCGCCATAAGCGTTAATTATGAGGCCCCTGACGGTTTCCCGTGGTCCGTGAATAAAATGGATCGGATAATCCTCTTGAATAATTTATCCGAATTTTCAAAGACGAAGTCAACATAGAATACTCTCTGCCATAATGTCTTTATTGGATTGCATGATATTCCAGTAGCTCAGCACCAGTTTTTCTGGGGTTGGTATCAAAGCCAGAGCTCAAGAGGTGGTTGAGTTTCCTCCGCAGCTGACGAAGAAGAGATTGCTTACGTTGTTCTGGTGCCTTTCAATCTCAGTCGCCGCGAAGTCCGCTGCACGATGGTCTGGGAGAATTAATTGAGTTTAACTGTCTTAACGCGAATGTTACAGTTTGCCTAACGTCTGTAATAAGATTATCACGTCACTGCCCTGTACGCTATTGATTGAAGTCCATATGGAAAGGGCGACGTGCTTGATCCGGGCTGGAACCATTGTTCATTGGAGAATCCTGCTTTATCCTCAGGCGTAGCGCTGTACGTCGCAACATGATGGTCTTCAGATAGCTTTGGATTTACATAATGATGATGATGGTTTCGGTCTGTCTGTATGTCTCTCGTTAGCTTCTCTCTCTCTCACTCACTCTCTCTCTCTCCCTATCGCTATCTCTCTTTCCCTACATCTATATATGTATATGTCTATCTTTCTTTCTCTTTTTCTCTTTCTATCTATCTATCTATCTCTGTATGTCCCTCTTCATTTCCATCTCAATTTTCTGTCCTATCCTTCTCTCTTTATATTTTCCCTGGTGCCCTCCCTCCCTCTCTTCTCAGTTGTCCTCTCTCTCTCTTCACAATTCTCTCTCCTCTCTCTCTCTCTATTTCTCTCTCTCTCACTCTCTCTCTCCCTACCTTACTGATTGCATTGCATCTATCGACATATACTAAACACGTACATAGGTTACGTATACTGCTCAATAATACTGTTTCTAACTTTAATTTTTAAGTATACACGTCATATGCTTTATGTAAGCAACGCGATACAGATCGCTATGAGACATATAATACACAAGTCTCATCCGACTTAACATTGCGACGTCATTTCGCTTATTTGGCACAATCATGCACACACAACACGTCGATTTTGGGACATAAATAGTAATCTCATTTTCTTTCTGCATTGCTCATATTGCAGAATCCGCCTTGATGTGTTTCTTGATCATCGGTCTTCGTAACGTGACAAGTTGGCGGGCCATTTGGTTATTACCGTGAAATATGCGTTTACTAAGTGTGTCTACATACACATCTGAAACGAAGCTCATCAGACATACTCCATGCTCAAGATACTTGAAACGACTTGACGCCACATGTCTTTACCGACTAGAGATCTCAGTCCGATAAGGTCACATCCTGTTAAGCAAGTTCAAATGTCGTTAAAGTTATGTTAGCCTCCAGACCACGAAGACGAAGCTTATCTCTGCAGCTAAAGTGCGTTCATTGATGACCAATCAGCGGGACGCTTATCTCATCCAACATGTGTAATATACAGAGATAAATAGAGATAAGGCGCCTTCGTATGGAAGACTTTCCTCAGCAATGTTTACACTTTCAGAATTGTCTGCAAACCATCCAAACAAGTGACTCACGTTGCGAGTGAACTCAGTTCTTCAAAAGCTGTTATTTATTACGCTTCTGAATCTAAACACACCCCTTGAGTACTATAGCATGTCTGTCTGTGTGATAAACACGGTTTATCCTGGAAGCGTTGCACTGTATATATCTTGTAAAATGGGAACCCAGTCAATGTGTAGATCTACGTTTTGGTGCCAGAAAGTAAGATAGTCTGCCGAGTTATGATGAAGCAGACTTCTAGAATATCGCAGAAGTTTGCAATTCAATAACTTACGTGCATATACATTTACATTGCAAATTGCATTCATTGTGAAGATATATTAATTACCGTTGCTAGCATACTGGAATTTCACACAAAGCGTTCTAACATTGGATTTCTGTTATTTCATTTATGCTATGCTCCGTGAGTGTAATTTCCGACAATGTTTATCTGGAATATTGAATAGCAAAGTTGTAATCATAACACTTAAATGTTGATCGCTATTTTTAACAAGCAAATGCAAGCGTACACTTTTACAACATATCATTGTCATACTCTTGACACCAACCCTGTCTATTTAATTATTTAAACAATATTTTTTTCTCTCTCTCGCTCTCAGAAATCCTCTTTAGTTAATGGTTGTTCTCTTCCGCACGTACGTGCCCAGATAGCAAAGGATGAATTTGCCAAGATGGCTTCCTTCATCAAGGCAGGTCTCGTGGTCGCCTGACAACCGTGTTTGCATAATATGCTTATTCAGGAGTTAGAACGAATTATATTACCGTGAAATAGATATCCAAGATGACCTCGTTGAATCTTTAAGAGCACACAGGCTTTGTATATATACAGGAAGACATTGATTGCAAATACATGCTGACAGTGTGATACTTAGGAGTTTTAATATTACATTTATGTACAGGATCTAATGTTTAGTAGTTTTAATATTACATTTATGTAGAGGGTGATATTTAGGAGTTTAAATATTACATTTATGCAAAGTTCGAGATTGCTATCATAACGTTGGCTGGTAGTTCTCACGTTACTGCTGATGAGCGATAAATGTGTTGAGTTTTAAATATATATGTTTTTTTTGCGTTCCAAGACCAAGATACCGATAAATAATATACGCTAGAGACTTTGTCGTTGCAGTAATCGACTTGTAATTAAATCAACGCATGGTTTCGTTTTTTTTATCACAGTATGCTGTTAAATTGTTTTTCAGTATTTCTCAATAATATGCGATAGATTAACAAAACAGACGAACTTGTAAAAGCTCAATTATCTCTTTGATGTGCTCGAGTGATACTTATTTATATTTTATTTTTCATTGCAGGGATGTTCATAGTTCTCAAAATGCCAGTTTCACTCACAGGGGCGTGGAAAGCGGATACTGTCAGAACTCAGTTCAAAACCACTCAATATTAAATTTATATTCAAAATAAT
>JAUTBV010107987.1:0-14724 GCA_032361325.1 Lepetodrilus fucensis
TGTGTGTGTGTGTGTGTGTGTGTGTGTTTGTGTGTGTGTGTGTGTGTGTGTGTGTGTGTGTGTGTGTGTGTGTGTGTAGAAGCCAGCTAGAAATATTCCGTTAACTTGGGGAGCTGATGTCTTGATATTATCTTTAAGACGTACATTGTTAATTAGCAATTAAGAATATTAAACACATGTTGAGAATAGTTGAATTCTCCTGTGATTGTAAATAATTCCCATTGGTATTCACAATACTAACTGATCAATGCTAGTCATGCTTAGTAAATATGTTTATAAATATGTACAAGTAAAGAAAGCTATCACATTACAAATTAGGACTCCCCAAATTGAAATGCACACATGCAATTGATGGCAATATATGCGACATAGTTATCTAATAAATCTCCATATCGACATTGCTAACGTCATACTATTAACAGTATTAAATTTCAAAGGTTAAAGCACAACATATTCAATTTTACCTAGCAATCTAAATGTACATGGTTATAAGAAATATAAAAAATTGAGTGCTATAAAAAAAACCACGCAGGAATCTTGATAACATATGTAAATATGAAAAACATAAAAACTGATACCTTTTCAGTTTGATACGAAAAAAAATCACATTAAATCGTGGTAGGATTAATTTCAGATCAGTCGGGTGAAAAAATTATTTATTAAGTATATATAGGTTTAATCAATAATAGTAGCGTGAGCCCTAGTAGTATTGTCCAGTTCACTGTACATGGATTGCATTCTCTTCTAAATGTTAGCAACACCTGTTTCGATCGCGGAAATTGTCAGTTCGAATAATACAAAGGTATTCTGCGATTGAACATTCAGAGAACTGTAACGGTCCAGTAAAGTAGGGAATTATCTTTGAAAAACACAAGCTTGTCCACATAGCTAATGACGAGGACGAGGTATATAGATTCCCTCGAGGCGACAACAGCTTGTGTTAATATTAGGATTTGTCCGTACATGGAAGTGTATTCTCTTCGCGTGTCATTTAAACGGTTGTCTATTGTTTTATGTGTTTTTGTGTTGGTAGACGATTACTGGGAATCTTTCTCTCTGTGTCTATTTCAGTGATACGAGTAACAGCTTAGAGGACATCATCAGCCTGACAGGTCAAGTTTGACCAGACGATTATAATTTATCCCCGTTGATTGATCTATCGCACCTGTTCGTTTTGTATGCATATAAATAATATAATTATTAATAGCATAAACAGGTAATATCGTAACTGGATTCAATGTACATTTATTATAATTTTATGTTTTACTGTGTTTTATATATTTGTATTCTAGTATTTATATTGTATAATTAACTTTGAAATACAGAATAGATAGAAACAAATGAGCTTTCAATGCAATGCAATGCATTTTACAATTAGATTAGTGTAGGGTATAGATTTAAGTACATACATCAAATATGAGTGAAACTTAAAAAGTAGAAAATAAATGATATTATTGTCTAAAACATGTTATTTAATGTTCTTAAAGCCCTGTGTACACTGGACACATTTCCCAACATTGTTCCAACACTTGTTGTTACAAGACCATGTTGAAAAATGTTGCTAGTGTACTAAATGTTGGAAAAAATAGTTTTACAACATGCTGGAGAAATGTCGGGAAAATGTCATAAAAATAATTGGCGAGTTATTTATGTTGGAAGAATGTTGGAAAAATGTTGGGAAAATGTTGCTAGTGTGTACAGGGGGAAATTAGTTTTACAACATTTTCCCAACATTTCTCCAACATTTAGTGACATCATGTGATCAATTTGAGGTCATGTGCCTTAATGGATAAAATGGTAGCAATGCATTGACACCCATATTTCGTAGATTATCTCTGTTAATACTTTATGGAATGAAAAACAAAAAATACAATTTTCTTATTTGATTTGCCCTATCCAAAATAAAAATAAATAAACATATTGCACCAGTAATAACAAATATGTTTATATATTAACGATCACTAAATATTTTGAGTACGTATTAGTTGATGCAGAAGGACGACGTTCGAAAGAAGGAACGGGCAAAACGGTTCAATTTGTACGTGCTGATGCTCTTCTTCACACTTCCATGAAGTATTTACCGAGGTAATCTACGAAATAGGGGTGTCAATGCATTTCATGCCACTTGTTGGAAAAATGTTGGGAAAATGTTGCTGTAGTGTACACAGTGTCTAAAATCAGATGTTGTAAGACCGCAATTACGTCGGAATACAAACAATCAGAGTAAAGCTGCGTACAGACCTAACGCGGGAATCGGAGCGTTTCCCGATCGGTTTAAGTGTAGTAAGTTCGTGCATTGTGATAAAAGGTTATCCATGCGAGGAAAAAGCAGCGTAACCCGCTCCAGTTCTGTACGCACCTTAACTGGTCGCATGAGTGTTTTCGATAAGTTTTATCAACTTTGTCGTATTAATGCGCTTATTACGTCAGCGACGAGCGTAATTCAAACCGATACCGACACGTGTCGTGAAAATCAACCAAAACAGTTGCGATGTCTTCTTCAAAGGTTACATTGCATTATTAGTTCTGAATATTGTATTATCTGCAAATACAGACTGCCCGCGGGTTGTGACATTTTCCAAAGCTACATTGCCGTCCAGGATTCCAACATATCAGTCCCGGCAACTTCATCAAGCGCATTCAAAGAGAGCACGCCTCTGGTGCCTAAATTGGAACGTACTGCGAAACCAGGACAAATGCTACAAAGCCAAGAGGTCCTTTCCCCATGAACGACGGCTGCCGTGCAAAAGTCATCGGATACAATATACCGCCAACCTTTGTAGCAACCTCCTTACCCACTGGGACGAACAGCATCCAAATTGTCTTGTCTTACAACAGCAAACATACGTGCCTCAAAACACGACCCAGACAATCCATGCCACTTAGTCCTGAGTTAGTTGGGCTTTGATCGCTGGTCCTATGTTCCTTAATTTGATGTTTGTACCTTACCCTTTGACGATGCAAGCATGCTGTCTACTTGGGGGGAAAGTATACATGTCGGTATTCCTTCGAGCATATACACGTGGGTTTCTTGTAAGATCATTCACAGTTCATACGTGTACATAATACATCCTGTCTTGCATGTACATGATCATGATCGTAAGTACAATTACACCATATGTTATTTAGATACAAGCTTATGGGCATACGTTGATATCATTACACTGAAAATAAATGAAAGCTACATGATAATGTTCGACATTTGTAATATTGACGCCAACAGCCATATTGAACATGTTTGCTGTAAAATCAATATGTATGTTATACATAGCCAACAAAACATAATAACAATACCGTTAAAAACATATGATATAAAGTAACTTTGTTTCTGTTCTGTTAAATAGGATGCGTGAAATCTACATGCACTTGCCATATATAGAGGCATTATTAATTTAAAATAATATTATATACGGTAATTTCTCAAACATACCGTACACAATATAATGATACTAGTTTAATGTCTATTTCACACACACACACACACACACACACACACACACACACACACACACAGCGTTGAACCAGCAATGGAGCATGGCAACACAATGACATCTCTGCTCCATATTATCTATTCGGTGTATGCCACCGAGATCATACATCATGATGCCAATATCAGAGATGTTGATGTCAAACAAAAGGTTCGGTGATCAAGTAGATATGCGTGGTTTATTTACACGACATCTCGCGTTTATGATTAAATACCGGTTCACGATAAGATATGTCAGAGTGCACGGGACCACATAACTCATCTAGGAGTAATCGCGCCCATACCGGAAGTGGCACTCTGTTACTGTGATAAACTGCCAACAAGTAATGGTGAAAGCAAATCATGATAAAGGGTTACTTTTGTATCAATACGCTCGTTCTGTCGAATGGGACTTTGGCCCAAGTTTCGGGAAAGGGTCGTAACGTAAGACCATAGCGTGTCATGGTATACGCCATTGATTTTATACATCCGGAAATTACGGAAATCTCGATATTAGCCAGAACTACGGGTACGACCCTCAAGCGAAGGCATGCACCACGATCTCACAGACATATTCAGCATAGCTCATACGAAATATGAATGCAATTTGCAGTATACGCGTACTGAACGTGCATATGGATCATCCCCCAGGTGAGGGCCCTATTGTACACGGGCGGAAGGAACCTAGGAACTCCCAGCCGTCCACCTGCATGACATCATCTTCTTTCATGTCTCCGTCTCAATGCGAAGCCACATGGTGTTGTTTGTTATCTCTGTTCGTGGCGTCATCGCACCTCGGGCAATGCCAGGATATCTGGAGCAAGTAGTCCCATGCGGATTACCACCAAGACGTGCACAATGAAGACATTAGCATACTACGTTCATCCAGACTCAGCATACGTACACATGTCACTGTTGTGTTATAAATAATAGTATTTCTCGCAATGACGGATCTTACCTACGTCATATATGTACTTTACGGGATTACCGATTCAGATTATGTTTTTTCTAGGAAAACTACCAATGTATTGTACATGAGAAAAACAGCGATACGATTAATATACAATAATTAAGTGTGATCAATATGAAGTCTGATGGCTTATCTTACATACGTCATATGTATTTTACGAGATTACCGATTCAGATTCAGTTATATTCTCGGAAAACTACCAATTAGTCGTACATGAGAAAAACAGGGGTGCCGTTAATATACAATAATTAGGTGTGATCAACATAAAGTTTGCGGATGTAGGATAGACAGCGAGTCCATATTAATAGTGATTTGTTTAGAAGACAATGCACATGTACAAGTATCCCCGATATATCTTCATTGATCTGCGCGATTAACTTTATGATCTTCCTAGAGATCAACAACACGTCCTGTCGCTTTGAAGTTTACTAACACACATCGTAACGTAATTTGTAAGCTCAAGCTCACGGAATATAAGTTTGTTACAACAATAATGCTGTCATACGCGAACGATAAATAGATAATTATGTTACTTTACCGAGGCAAATCATACGTATGATTGTATAGTTCTTTAACAGCGTCATACACTAACACAGACTAGGTGATTGATTTGGTTTACAACATAATTTGTATTGTTACTGCCGAGTTCAATTTGCCGTGAAGACAACATATAAATAACGGAATCAGTCTTAAATCCTTAATACGTAGTTGCTGAGACAATGAATGCATGAATAAGGAATAAACAAATAAACACAAGTTAACTAAAAACAAATAAAAAAAACATAAATAATATTTGTTCTTGATAACAATAATGACAATGATATTATTCATAACCTTCATTAACAAATTACTTCTGTTTCATTTCAGATTGTCATAGACTGCTTGCCATATGTCCAGTCCTGTTTGAACCCAATAATATACGGGTTTATGTCTAGAAACTTTAGAAAGAGCATGCGGACTGCTTGTCGGACACACGTGTGCAAAGAGTCGACGCTGCGATCCTGTATGGGTCGGAAGGTTCTTGGATCCGACTACGAACTGGAGTCTAGGGCCACCAGCTCCAACGGCACAATCCACACCAAGATATCGCTAAGGACTAAAAGCAGCTCCTCGGAGGATTGACTGGCACGCCGCTGCGCTGGGTGGCTGCAGTGGATGTTATGTCAGTGTCAGGACGACGATGGGTACGAGGACGTGAACACCTATGCTTGACGTGTGTGCTGTAGGAGGTATCTGGACGGACATACGGGTATGCATGGAACACGCCTGCCCGGGTATGCATGGAACACGCCTGCCCGGGTATGCATGGATCACGCCTGCCCGGGTATGCATGGAACACGCCTGCCCATTGGAGACGCTGTCGGCGACTCCGTGAGCTGAAGGCTTGGACATTGGTGTACTGCATCATGTGTAATCTATAATTGCGGAGCCAACAGAGCTGCTCTACGATCAAGCAGAAGCGTGGACATTGGTGTACTGCATCATGTGTATTCTACAATACAATGCATCATCTGCCAACAGTGCTGCTCTACGATCAAGCAGATGCGTGGACATTGATATACTGCATCATGTGTAATCTACAATTGCGGAGCCAACAGAGCTGCTCTACGATCAAGCAGAAGCGTGGACATTGGTGTACTGCATCATGTGTAATCTATAGTCCACATTTGTGGAGCCAACAGTGCTTGATGAATCGGTTACGTGCATACTGGTGTAGACAGTTACGATTATGAGAATTAATCTGAAAATATAAAAAAAATATCTAGATGTGATCATTGAACAGTCCTTAATGGAAGAAGATATAGCTCTGTAGCAGTCCTGGGAGGAATATCCGTATACTGCAGAGAATGCCTTAATGGGTACTCAGCAGGATAACATGGGAATGTGAATGATCACCTAACGCATTGAACGACAGCTTGGATTGTATACTCCCCAGATGGTAGAGAAGAAAAACTAGAGATACATTGATCCATTGACCGGGGTAATGACACAGCGTCATGACCACGTTTTAGAGCACATTACTATCATTATTATTATTACTACCGTTCGATCAGTCCCGGAAGGACATCATAGGAGGCACTAAGGCGACGCTGACAATAACGAGCTGAACTGTATTATCTCCCCAATCCGCCACAACTTGCCAATCATCGTCATCACACCCACGACTAAGTTGATTTGAAGTGCGAATTCCATTAAAAGTAGAAGTTGTGGTTCCTGACATGATTAAAGTGACAACCAACAGATGTTGTGGAACGGAATACAGAACACGTTCAATTGATACATTGAAGACACACCGCAGATGGGGTGTTGGCACAGTAACACAATCTAGTCTACCGCAGTACTTTTTGTACGGCATACGTGTGCATGCACGCGTAATTCCATCTCCTTTCACGGCACTGTTACAATGACTTCCGGTCAAGAATGCAATGCCCAGGCCCCCGTTTCACGACGGCCTCATAAAGTTGCGAGCTCCTAAAGTTATGACCCAGCATATCACCTCCTAAGTTAGATGCCGATTTAAGAAGGAATATGACTTGTGACATGGTCGTGAAACACTTTAGGAGGTGATAACCCGGGTTAGGAGTTCCTAACTAGTTAGGAGTTCCTAACTAGTTAGGACACCGTTGTGGTGTGTAACTGGAACATATAAAATAAGATGGGTTGCCTTGCTCAGCTTGAACCAGTCTCTATCTATTTTGTGTTCTCGATGACAAAAGCTGACGCTTCTATACTATTCATCTACGAGATACCAGAACAATTGTCCCTGAATCATTAATATATACATGTTCTCTGTTCATTGACTATATTAAAAGGGACTTTGATACATGTGTGAATACGTGAATATCTTATACGTTGAATTTTATTTATTGAATTTCTTTTTTTAATTTGTCATAGAACTGCTTTCAAGATTATTTCGCTTTAATAACGGCTTGTCGTCTTAAGATATGAGGCAACTTGAAATACCCGTAGTGCAGAGCAATGCGGTAAACATGCAAGCACCGGCTGGTACTGACAATCAAAGAATGATAACTGTTTGGCCACAGTACATATAATTTCATGATTACGTTAGAAAGGTTACTTTTATGTACATTGATGTATGGTCCACATGGTGGATGTGAGCTTGGATTGATTGTAAAATAGGGCATCGCATAAATAAGAACAAGTTTTAACAAACTTAGCATGAGTACATTGGCCTACTTCGGGCGGTTTCTAGAGGAGCTAGAGCAATGCTAGAGTTCGCGCGAAGTCGGGAAAGCAAGGCTAGAGCGATGTCACGAAAATGCGCACGAAGCACGAAATTTTGTCTAGTTACAACTAAACATGCGCAATGACACTTCCGGGCTAAACTAGCGTAACCGCCCGAAGTAGGCCACAGTCTATTAAACTGCAAACACTCCAGTCATATACTCAGCAGAATAAATTAAGGGCCAGAAGATATTTTGTCGGGAATCTTTCCCACAAATATCACCACGGCCTAAGATTCCGAAACGGTTTTTTTAGTTCGATTTCATGCTCAATTCAAAATGTTCTTCCCCATATAATTTTGAATTTGAGCATGAAATCGTATTCAAAAGGTTTCGTAATCTAGGGCCAGGTATAATGGTGTTAACTAACTACTAACTAACTAACTACTGTCAAATCAGCATGCGAAATGTGTCATCCTCGACGCCGGCCATTATGCCTACTTTACATCCGTCAAATACGGATGTTACGTGGACGTAATGGATGACATTTCGAGGACGGTGACATGATGTACATACATTTCTCGTGGAATATATACTTCAATTGTTATGAAGTTATCAAACAAACTGTTACAGTGCAGTAAATAACATAATATGTGTGTACAGTACAAACAAATAACTATCTCTAAATGAATATATACTCGACGCAATAAAATTAAAAACCGGAAGCTATTTGGAGTTAAGCTTTCTAACAAATGTCATAACTTTTGCTGAATCTGTTGGCATTCTTCTTCCAAGACTTTTGCAAATATTTGAAGAATGCTTGGAACCTGTAGACTTTTGGCATTTTATTCGTTCTTAAAATAATATAAATATATATTTATACATCAAAAACAGCTATTGGCCCTTAATTAATGTTGTTTTCTAATGAGAAAACCTCGATTGTTATATCAAATATAAAACTACGATATCAGGCCTGGCCTAATGCTTTAAATATTTAAAACTATCTGACTACGGAGAGGAGTTTCAGAGCATACATGCATATTGATGAATGAGGAACGGATTATTGTCAAGATATGACTGTGATCATTCAATAAGATACATGCGTGTTATCTACGCAATACGTATCAGCCCACGTTCCTCAAATACGAAATCCTCCCGGCTGACGCAGTTAACACACTCACATCTGGAATGTGGACATAAGATGATTATTTATACATGTAGCTTTAATTCCCCAAAGAACGGTGTCGTATCTGCTTATACGCGGTTATACGCATATGTTAGGTGGGAGTAACCAAAAGCTGGTTAATATACCAGTAGTGTTATATTAGCTTGTTCACAAGCTACAGGAAATACTTTTGGAAAGATTATATAGCAAATTACCAACAACGTGAATTAAACAAAACTCACGAAGGTCTTTGTTTCCTAATGTTCAGTGCAATACAAATTAATTTTAATTTAATCTTAATTCGTTTTCACTATTCCAAAACAAATTTGGTTTAGTAAAAATGTATTGGAATCGAACTAAGATTTAATTTTAATTACAGACCTAAGAAAGATTTAACACTGAATTTTTGTAAGTGAAACATGGTTATGAAGCAGCACACCAATAGTAACTAGCATACGGTCAAATACACTTGGAAATATAAATGTCAAAGACTAAAATTGGACATTTTATTGCAATCGTGGTAATTTTCATGCAAAGTAATTAGAACAAATTGGCTTGCATCTTGTTTAAATGCTCTTTATGCCCCACGCACAAAACTAACTATGCCAAATTCTATTCAAACGATGTTTATACCCACTTTCTCATCTTAACTGGGAAGGATATAACATCTATATGCTATATAAAAGCGAGAAATTATATGGATGTGAGGGCATCCATAGCCCGAGTAGGAACTCGGGGCTAGTATTGAGAAAGCAGTTGATTCGCATTCTTTATGTGCATGGTTTCAATGAGGACCGAGTAAACTTCAAGCAATGCTAATTATGCCTTCTGATATCGGTTTAAGTGAGGAAGAACATGATGCGTTATTGCTATTGCTAGTTATTAACGAGGGCTAGGGCTATATAACGCCGCGTTATCACGCATAGACCAAGTCTTCATTTGGTCTTCATATGCATTGGCACAGTTGGATAGCGCAATAGTAACTCCGTGATGACTGCCGTATTACTATTAAACGATTCACAATGGCTTCACAGGAAACACAACATCAGTTGGGTGTCCCTCTCATCGTGATGCCACCTGGAATGCTACCACTAAAAGCCGGACTTATATACATACCATCCCCGATTAGGTCTATGCATCGGTAACCTCTGCGCTGCTCAGGGCTGGTAGTAATTGTCAATACAGTCAGAAGATCTACACGGTAGTGTGCCAAATAAAACATACCTCTTGAAACTGGGGAATGTCAAATCTATGCAACTGACGATAATGATAATACACCAATGTCAAGGTATATAAGAAGAAAACTGCACGAACTTGGGGTACTATTCAATCGGAATGCTGGAATATGATAACCTGTATCTCTGAACACGAAGACAGAGAAAGCTCAAAATTAATATGTCGACGAAACCGTTACTTAAATTATATTACAGGTATGTCCATGTAGTCAGCATTTATGTAACACCACACTAATCTGTCATATAATAGCAAATAAATGCAGTATTCAGAAATACCTTAAATTGAGTGGTTTCCTTAGAAGCTAAACTTAACAAATATGTATACCATTGAAGATGTTTTCTGTTTGAAAATAAAAAGAAAAGAGTGTTGACTATATAACTGATAATATATTAGCCACTGTAGATTTCAACATCCTAGTCCTAGAACCAATGTGATTTAAAACAGTAGATACATGAAGGAATAATACAATTACAAACATTCATATCAGGAATACTGTTGATGAATATGAAAATGAGAACGCCAAAAGGAACACTGAAACAAAGTGAATAAAGGTTAATTTTCAATAGTGAAGGATGCAATGGCCAACAGTCTCATTAAAATAAGATCCGAAACTAACGCTCAAACAGATATATATGACACTCGCTTCGATTTGATTTGATTTGATTTGAATGAGATTGCAATGGCCAATGCATTCATAGAATATGGCATTTGTTTATTGGAATATTAGTATGGTTTTCTATCACCTTTCGACGTGGCAAACTTAATGTTCTCCTGTCATTTCAACTTCGATGAGAGAGTTATACTACAACTAACATTTTACTCGTCACATAATAAAGGAACTACACTAATACCGATGAATCATTATCAAATAACAATAGAATATTGGCAGGTGGCATACCACGTTTTTTTTCCCCCTTATCATTATCATATAAAATAGATTACTTTGAGCGCCTGCTGATGGAAAACTTATGTATCAATCTGTAATAGGCTCATATCCCCTTGTACAGAAGGGCTCCATGATTCATATACACAGATAAAAAGGGCATGTACATCATGTCAGGAATTAGCATGTACATCATGCCAAAAGAACAAAAGAACAAAATAATATGCAGCTAGCAGCTTCACAAGAGGGTAAAATTAGATGCCAACTTCAGAATCTCATTGCCGTTTTCTTTCGTACAAGAATACTACCGTACCCTAACCATACATCACAGTTTATCACATATATACAGGATGACCAATGTATAGGCTTCACTCTTCATCAGCTCTATACTATTATATCCGGCTGCGTTTATTGCAGCCGTCATAGAACGCCTTAATGGCATATTTTATTACAACCAGTTTCCTAAAGGCAATCTAAGGCGGATTGAAGTTGAAGAATTATTTCGATTCACTCGGCAATACTCATTTATTTGGTACAATATTTTCCTAGCCGGTGTTAAGAAAGGTTGTAATATTTCCAATAAATATAGGCGCGTCTTGGCACATGAAATTGATTTAGCATCTTGAGGAGATGAGTCTGGTTATGCGCATTGTGAATGGAAGCGCAATTGTCCTAATTCCGATGTAGTAGTCAATCCAGTGAAGGCATTGAACGGACTACAGACCTAGATAAAACGAAATGTATTGCAAAGCCAAGACATATATAATATACTTTATAAAATTATCTGAAATGAAAGACAAATATCTAATAATGACATTTGTCTAAGCTAATAAATGTATATTATAATTACATATATTAAATATAAACAAAATATGGAGATTAAAAAGAAATGGTTACTTATCATTACTACTACTATTACTACTACTACTACTACTACTACTACTACTACTACTACTACTACTACTACTACTACTACTACTACTACTACTACTATAATTGTCAGGCTGAGGTTATTGGCTGAAGTTACTAAAGTGAATTCACTACTACCACAACTATCACCTACTACTACTACTACTACTACTAATATTACTACTACTACTACTACTACTACTACTACTACTACTACTTCTACTACTACTACTATTATTAGTAATAATAATATTATTATTATTATTGTTGTTATTATTATTATTATTATTATGTTTAGTAGTAGTAGTAGTAGTAGTAGTAGTACATGTAGTAGTAGTAGTGGTGGTGGTGGTGGTCGATCACTCTAGGAACTTCATCCAGCACAAACTTCATTAATATCCTCCAGATTCAAAGACTTCACATCATTCGTGAACTGCTGAAGTGTCTATCAAGCATTGCGAACAATAGGGATAGCAGGAAATTTGGTTGTAAGCCTTTCATAACACTTCCAAATCCGTAACAGCATGTCAAGTCCAATAGGTGGCAGCACAATCATCAGTACGAGATGCACGCAAACGTCGGCTTTGACAAACTGAATGACAACCGCCATGGAATTAACCATCCCTGTGCAACATTTTTTATAATTTGTTTTTAAATTTCTTTTGCAAACAGTGGATTGTGATGTGGTTATTTGCATACGCTATTTCCTTACAACAACTATCAATGTAGTAGCAAGCATTCTTTAAAAATGTATGCATTATATAGAGGATATATTGTCTGACGATCTGCCATCATGCTATCACCCAATCCATGAGGTACATTTTTTTTCACATACTATCTAACGATGTATACAATATATTCTACGGTTCTAGATTCGTCAAATTCTTGTCGAAACGACATAATTCTCTAAAGGGCTGATCACAGTATCTTTCCGATATCATTTACTATATAAATAAGCTTAATTTGAGAGGCTGCTGATGCTCAGCACTATATGCACTAGCTCTATATCCACTTATACGGGAAGGCCTGGCCATTTATATAAACAAACAAAGGATGCATGTCTACCGTGAAAATTAAAAATGACGAACAGAAATAATTCGCAAAAAGCAGGAAATGACCGAACAACCTCACATTGCCAGACATATACGCCTTCCTAACATACCATGTAGTTACATACATTTAGATTACACTACACTGCATGTAATTTAAAATAAAATTCCATTTACATTGTATAGCGTACACGACTCGAGGGAATGCAAAATGGAATATATATATATGAAAATATTACTGGCTACCGTTTATTATACTAATTTAGCAAAAAATGCCTCTAAATTTCGACGATAATGGGACAGCAGGAAGTCACATAATACAGAAGCATCCGTTATTGCAACAATTGTAATTAATATGTTAAAAATACTATTTCAACATGAATTCGACGAATGTTGGTTGTAATGTGATGGTCTCTTTTTCTGCCATGAAACATTTATAAAATTGTGCAAATATAACACTACGTAGGCCGTGGGGCATATCCACGCAGAAGCCTTCACTTTAAGGTTATTAGTATTACATTAACTACGAACACGTACGTGTCCAATGGTGTACCTTAACCGGCCTGTTTGGGCGGGTGGTAGTGCAATGGTGAAACCTATGCGCAAAAGACCTGTGTTCAAATCCTGTTCCGGTAGCACGTCATCAGATTCTGTTCGCGCTAGTTACCTTTCTGTAGAGTGGTCATGCAGTTATCATTCTTGATCTATCAGTACCAGCCAGTGTTCGCAGGTTTACTGCAACATTCAGCGCTACAGATGATGCGGGGTACCTCCTGCCATAAACTGACAAAGCAGTGATATATGTGAAAGAACATTACTAATGTGAAAGAACAATTTAAAACAAAATACGCCTAATCATGTACCCTATCTAACGCTATCAGAAGAATTTGTTTTTCTGATTTAATTTCCCTCCACGACAAACAGTGACAGTATGATAGGCATGCTCATTGAAAAATTGATTCACAGTTCAAGATAGTGAAATGTAACTTGTCTAAGATTGTACTTAGTAACCTTGCAGTGCACTAAATGTTCCGATTTTTCTCTTGAATGACAGACTTGTAAACCCATGCATGCCCAGGAATGGCAATCATGTTATTATTCCCCGGGTATGGAATAGTTCTGCCTTAATACCTAATATACAGCTCAACCTCGTGAGAAGGCAATTCATACCACAGGAAGGCAATGGCCATATTACTCCACCCGACATGTACATGTGGAATATAGTTATGACAAACTAATCCGAGAAACCTTCACGACGAGACCAAATAATTCCTTTTAATTGTCTTCAAATTCTGACGTTGATTTGAAGTCCGGTAAGCCAGGGATATTATCTGGTCGATGTCATTGCATTGGAATACTGGACACCCTTTCAACTTGACAACAGATGACAGAGGACTTCATTTATAAAAGCAAACCTTTATAGGGCCTAATTTAACTCTCTTTTTAAAAAGATAATAACTCTGTAGTCAAGAATGTGACTACTGGACAAAGAGAAAGATGTTAATAGGCGAACTAAATGTATGGCGATGCGTTTGATATCTATATATGGATACGAAGTCAGTACCTAGTTAATGATACACAATTAAAACAAAACTCCCTTCTGTGGACATGTTGACTGCTATTTGAGTTAACATTAAAAAGGGCCGATCTTTGGTACGTCATGATTTTATGAAACTCGAAATACATTTCAAGGCGTAATATCACAGATAGTTATCGTCGTTTTGGACTAGTTCCTAGCTACAACTGCAAAGTACATTCACTTGACATACATAAAATCGTGTTTTTACTTCCAAAAACCTTTCCGCCGCTGTATGATAGACACAATTGCACTGCAACACCAATACTTTGAACCGAGTGTATT
>JAUTBV010107998.1:0-14723 GCA_032361325.1 Lepetodrilus fucensis
AGTTAATACGATTGCTGATATGTCCATGTGTGTATACATAACGCACAATATATAACACCTGGGTCAATAGCTCATAAAATTATATATATATATATATATATATATATATATATATAATAACAGTGACAGATGTCTGATGTGACTAGACACGGATCTGTTTTAGGCGAAGTATGCCTTGGTTAAACTTGATAATGCTTGATAATATACCCGGGTCTGCTTTACTGAAATAAGTATCTGTTTAACGTAATTCTACGAAAGCCAATGATGAACACGGGACATAGACTGATCTAACAATGTCGAGGATCCCAGCATACAAAAGTGTAATTGTTCAGCTTTAAACACAATCAATAAGCAGTCTAGACTAAAACCGGATGTGACTTATTGGTCTTTCAATGGTATTCAATATATATGGTACCAAACTGCGGCCGTGGCGCACTCAATTTAGCAAGTGTCCAATATACCAAACTTCCATTGCAAACCATCACCCTGACCATCTCAGAACGAGTAGGTGATCATGGCCAATGTTTTACTGATGATCACGTCGCGTCCTCCACATGGCTTGTTCCAATATAGGCTGGACATATTACACGTGTTTAGATCGTATTCTGTGTGTATGCAACAGCTTTACATAATTAGCTAGGTGCAGAACTATCTGTGTAATGACTATACGTTAACAGAATATCATGTGTCTTGGCACTATAACATTAAATACCTGTACTTGGAACTGCCCCGTGAAGATAACATGCAGCTATTGATGTATACGTCCACCTGCTGCCTTGCCTTGCACATGTGTGGAGCTCATATGTCGCTATGTTGTAGCATACATTAATAGTGGTAGTCTATATGATGTGTGGGAGCTTTGAATGTCTTATTACTGTATACATTAATAGTGTAGTCTATAGTATAGTGGGAGCTGTTAATTTCGTATTACTGTATGTTGACATGGACGTGGTGCTAGTCATAGTTTGTCCACCAAATGACGAATGTCATACACTCAAAGTTCGGTGCTTCTTTAATTGTAAGAAGACATCCTCCATTACGGTCCAGTCAGACCTCAAGACGTTGCCCCAGAGAACGATGGATGTCGATATGGAAGTGTTCCGAGGCACAAAAGAAAACCACACACGGATGCGGTTAATAAAACGGTCAGGCTGAACTCTGCTTGTCCTGATGCGACTGTGACGTGGAGTTATGACGGTCAGTTTGTATGGGAGGAGGGGTCAATCAATGTGGACCCAATGTATGTCTCCGCACCCTGACAGAGTGTTTGTCTTCCATCTGGCCCAGCCAGACCCTGTACATATAGATCTACAGTCTCAGACAAAGAGCTGACATACATCCTTTATTGTTTCTATACTTTGTAAATATATTGTTTCTTGACATAACACTCTGAATGCAAGATAAGTGGATGGTTTGTGTGGTTTAAAAAATACATCTGTAGATGTTCTGTTTTGCCAATTTAAACCATGACGTAGGGAAGGCAGTTTTGCACGTCATGTGTGGCCTGTAGAGTCTAGTCTAACATATTGCACGGGGAAACACTGTGTGCAGAAATACTATATGTAGGTTTCTTTATGAAGCGTAGCTTATGTATGCAAACTGTAAATATTCTCAAATATGTAAAAGTAAACTTATAGCACTGTACGAATTCATCTTACATATTCTGTAAAACGTTTTACAGATCAATTAAATAACATCTCTACTGTACTTGTAAATTCGGATTACTCACTTTACATAATTGGCATGTTATACGTACATGTATATTTCATTATATTAAAAGTTTGAAGATTTTCATATATATTTAGAATACTTTTCATATTAGGTTTGTACACTGAATGTAAGAGATGATTACGCACAGTAGCGGGACAACCATAGAAGAAACTGCACTCTATAAGAAAATTATATCCTTGTCGGACAATTATCATCAAGTAGACCAATACTCGCCAATCCATTGCCCCTGCCCATTCAAGTGGCTAGTACCTCGATGTTTACATTTTACTGCCGCTGCCTTTGTTTAACTTCCTCACGGGGGAGTAGCCAGGGCCCACACGAGAGCTCTCCACCGACTGAGGGTAAAGACGCATTCGTTTCCTGTCATTATGATTTAGTCATTACCATGAAAAAAAATGAAAGAAGCTAATATTAATGTTAAAACCAATTAACTAATTGCATCCTATTTTATAGGAATAATAATAATGTGGTGAAAGAATTTTGATTTTTTTAATACACTGGAAATATTGGTTGAACGTAAGGTCATTCTAGTGATGTCTCGTATTCAGTCCTATATGAAGCATAATGTTATATCCCTGAGGAAAGGTTACGTTCTAGACATGGCAATGGTTGGCGTCAGTCCTGGTGAACTGGACCTACTTCTATGATCAATACGACACAGGGGACCATTGTGTGTCCTTTATCGATTGAAAGAAACATTTTGATTAATTCATTCTCGTAACATTTAAGTATTGACAAAGTGCCAAATAATTTAGATAGTAGATATCAAAAGACATGTTATGTTGTCCATGTTGTCCATGTTGTCCATGTTGTCCATGTTGTCCATGTTGTCCATGTTGTCCATGTTGTCCATGCATTATAACTCTGATGATACCACCTTCTTGTCATACTTAGCATGCTACTTCTTCATATGGATGTGGTCATCATTCATATAAATGCAAACTAGGGCAAAGAACAGTTAACACTGATGACATATGAAAATGTATAGACTTCGCTGACTACGTATGTTTTATAGCTGATAGCTAGCACCGATGCCACAGATCTGTGACATTCATTATTTACTCACATCAACACAAAAACTCCCCAATAAATCACTCTTCAGCTTCTTCTTGTCCGTGAGTTTAGAGTTGCTTCCCTTACATCGCTTTCTTCGGTTGTTGATCTTAAATACAGGCTAGTACTCGATCGCCAGTCCTAGCATCGTATGTTACTATGACATTACGGTAGTTACTAGTATAGCCTATATGCTTATAACCAGCCTGTGATCCAGAGTCACAGCGTGTATGTATAATATAATTACGTTTATTCAAATTCACTTGGTTGTATCAGCTTCTTCTTATAAATAAGGTTAAGAAACGTGGAGAGTATATCAGAGACCATAATACAGAGTAGGCCTATATATACCAGTAGACAACATTACTTACCAAACAGTAGCCATAAAGGTATATGGAATAATGCCATCTACGATGAAAACCTAATAAATATCTCTTCTGTCAATGCATGGACATGTCAATATCTACAAAAGCAATAATCCAAATGTCTACACGGTAGTTCGCACAATAACCAAGACCACTGTCTACAGAGCAATAACTGCAATGTTCCCTCAGATAACCTGCCTCTTGGATCAGCTGTTCCAAGGCCAGCCTCCATGTAGAAGTAGTGCTATAATAGATGAGTCTAACAGACTCGCGTACTACAGTTGTAGAGAACATGGAAAGAACACCCACTCCCCCCACCCCCCATTGTGGCCACGTAGTATAGGTGCCGTTACCATTAACGTCTATTTCTCAATGTTCTACATTTAATCTTTGCTTTCTGGCATGGCTTTCCGTGCTTATTTTCTTTTCTTGCATACCTAATGTGTAATATTATTAACTATTAATGTAGTCACCTATGGGTGAAATATTCCCGCTGTGACGTAAAACAATAATGCATTCATTCATTCATACCACCTAAGACAGGATGACATACTACTGTTATCTCTCTATTCCTTTCTCTATATTTCTCCTTCTCTCCAACACCCTCTCTCTGTCTCTCCCTCTGTCTCTCTCCCTTCTGAAGTTCTGTCTCCCTCTCTCTCATCCACTAATCTTACCATGCGCGCACACGCACACACACACACACACACACACACGAGATAGATTACTTAATTATATATATTCATATGGAATAAAAAGAACATATTTATCTACTATAAAACAGTTATTTGTGCACAGTAATGGAAAGCGCTAGTAACATTTAAAGCTTTTTTTCTTGAGGTAATGGCATTGATCCGAGGTATCGTGGAGAGTGTGGACAAGAAATAGATAGCCCACAATAAATCTATTGAATTTTTTAACCAATTGCGGGAATTTTAAAGCAATATCGACTTAGTCCAATTTTAGACTACATTACGGTTTGTTTTTTTTATCTTTAAAGCTACGAATCAGTTAAGCGCGGTGGGAATTTCAAGAATCTTTCAATAATGACATCAAAGTTTCTTCATCTAAGAAAACATTTTAATCTTCAATCGCCCGAAGGTTATTGAATTCTGCTCTTTTTATTAAAAAAAAGGATACTTCACCTAAAGACGATGTTATAACTTTGATTGTACTAGTAGGCGCCATACATAGAAAACGATGTTCCTATGAATGTTCACACAGTTACCCCGAGAAGAGCTGACGTATACCTAATTATGGTGATGTTTTAAGTAAAATAAGAATCCATGTCGTTATGTATTGATTGAGGTCTCCTCAGTGATGTTATGTGAGTGGTACCATATTCGTGTACTATATACCGTTGTACTTCATTTCTAGTTATTCAAGCATCAGTTCTAGTTGAAACATACTGCTAACCAACGTTAGTATTTGCTACATCATAGCCCCATCCTTCTATCAAGTTACCTATACTATAATACCTGTGTGCTGCACCATGCCAACTATAAAATAACTTTAATGTATTGCTGCGGACAATTCAAATAACTGTACATCCTCAGTGTTATCTAGGGTGCATGTATAAATTGTTCAGCAAGAATCACTTGTTTGTGGATGTTATCAGGAAGACGAATCTTAACGATGGTGATTAGCTACGATGGTGACCATTAATGTTACTCTATCCCAGACATTTACCTTACTTTGATGTATCGTTGATGAATGTTGTGGAACATTTGACATCGATTAAGCCGCGCATGCCTGTTGCCATTCGTCTTCATTGCCACGTATACACGTTTTCTTTTGGATTGAAAAATACATAAACAGTTCCCTAATTACTATTTACAGCAAACTGGTGGCTTACTGTTATTAATGAATATACATAAACTGTAAATTGAATTGAATGATATATTTCTGTACAGAGACCAACGACCCATTGTGCATTACAAAATAAGAACTGGTATTTCTAATAGCAAAATGTATACCGTGTTATAGTGAAAACTACTGAACGATAGTTTCATGCATAGCGCAAATGCCAGCACAACACTGCTGGAATTCAAAATTGAAAACAAAAAGGAAGAAAGAAATGCAGGTAACTAGTCCTCATGGTGTAAGACAATTACACATGTTTATGTATTCTACAGACACCACGCATCAGCCGTGGCTGGCTGCCAGACGTAGCATCCACATAGTACACAGTTACTTGTACCTATTCCGGTATAAATATACCGTGATGAACTGTATCAAATACTATGTTTAGCATTTAGTCTCAATTAATTACCATCATTCATCCACCGTCTGGCCAAGCAAACATACAAGGCAAGTATACATCTGAATTGTTTTCAAGTTGTGGTGAACAGTTGCCGTTACTGTGTGGAACATTCGATTGAAAGCTGAAGTAAACTACCAGGACAGTCTCGTTATAACACGTTTAAGGAAGTATCTGTGAACGTGATTGAACTCTTTATCGCACCAAGACCCTGTACGGGTGTCGTTGCTGCTACAGGGATGCACTGCTATCTGTTATTAAAGTGACGGCAACTCGATACCATTATCTCAGCATTACTGCTTTAACTCTGGTGCAACTCGTCCGGTTTTTACCTCATACTCTGTCTTCCTTTTAAGTGGCCGGGCCATGTTACCTAAACGGATGTTTGTTGTGGTCCAGGAACAGTTAACCGTTGTAAATGCGTCACTGTATAAGAGGGGATGTATAACATCGTCAATGTAAAAGTACAACTGTTATAACAGGGTTTTTTAATCTCCAGAAGCGGTTGAGACGGAAATACGTCCAGGAAGCATTAAATATAAAATTGCACAAAAACCTAAAACAATATATTTATTGTGTGGGAGTTTCAAAGCCTTCATAGTGGTTATATCGTTTCTTTAAGTGTTATCAACTTTTATGAAAGCGGTAACGACAATAATTTGTAAATTTGAAAAGCAAAAAAATAGACACGTTAAGAATTTGGAATCTTAAACACATGTCACGTTACTCGAGCTACGTTATTAAACACAGGGTACATATATATCTGGACTCGGATACTGTACATCGAAATATAGTGATATTTCTCAATGTTATTACAGAGGTTTCGCAACACTACGGTTACCATTACGGATACGGTTAGGTCATCAGTTTATGCCTGGTATGTGGTGTCAGAGACTCGCCCGAGGTTTCCAGTTTCTGACCGTCCGGGTTCCCTGGTATTGCGAAACCTCTCTCTATTACCAAATGTGTTACTACATGTACAGTTTGTGAACACACACGTTTCTATATAGAAGGTACCAACAGATGGTACAAACCTGCACACCTCGGCAAGCCCATACAAATACTAAACTACCAAGACATGTGCTCCAGCCTGTACCGGCGAATCATGACATTATATCTGACAAGTGGCGGAAATGAGTTGCATCTTATGGATGTAAACGTTACCTGCACCCTCAGCTCTTCATGCGCAGTACATTCTTCATGCATACTGTTACAGTGTACGTTTTGACCTTGGTTGTCAAGTATACTCCTCTGTAGTTTAATTCATCACAGAACAGCTAAGTAATCATTTGCAAAGACTACTGGTAATGTTAGTAGTTTACTAACGAAACGTATACAGTCACGTAGATAGTTTGGATGAAGATTTTAAATTATATAATGCAATATTCCAACTTACTTCATCTATGAATTCTACCTGGGAAGGCTTGGATCCTATCAACTTATCTCCAATGAAAATTGACTTTTGCGGTTTGTTTTTTTATCTTATAAGTAATTGGTGTAACACCAGTGGATGCCCAACGTGTCGCTTGCTAATGTTACCTCGTGGTGTTTCTTGTACAAACACATCTGTTACTGATACAATTTAAAATGGACTGATAGCATGGATCATCAACTGATAGTGCAGATAGTTAATTGATAACGTGGACAGTCAACTGATATTGTGAACAATCACTTGATAGCGGCATTAATCATCTCATAGGATGAGAACTCAACCGATAGTGTCAACAATCAACTGATAGCGTGTGAAATCAATCAGTGTGGATAATCAACGATTTACTGACAGCTTGCAAAATCAAGTGAGATGGGGAACATTCAACATAGTTTGAACAATCACCTGATATCGCCGACATACTGTGGAAAATGTCCTGACAGCATATTCTACCTTGCAAAAACAAATCAATTTTATAAGTCTTCCTTTCGTAAATTACATTTCATCCGGGAATCAGGACCTCTCTCTTCTGCTCAACCACGTGTCTCATTCACACCAGTTAGGTGTATGCTGCATGCTACTTCCGGTTTCTTGGTACGTGTTCAGGTCATATAGTAGGATATATAAGTACTCTGTAGGTGTCGTCACGTACGTATTCCGCCCATTCACTCACTGTGCCGTAACAAATAAAGAATTCTAAGGCGGCTAACAAGACAACACTGTGTATCAGCATGCACTACGAGAGGGGAGACTATCCTTAACACCACCAGAACATATACAAATTAAGCCTCATTCACGACAAATCAGTTCCCCGTGATCAATGACAATAATAAATGTAATTTCCAGAGCGACGTCTGCAGGCAGAGTGCACATGAGCCAATTCCTGCCAATATTAGCTGCTGGGACAAATGTGCCGCCTCTAATAAACACTAATGAGAGGAGGGAATTGCCATACATAGAACCACGCCGAGTCACGCGGTGACAAAGGCAGTTGTTGTACCAGTAGTACTATTGTCTAGGAACTCCGTACACCGCATGCTTGCTGTAAAGTCATGGCGAGAGTTCGCACATGACATGCATATCGTTCTTTACGGTTAGCGCACACGGTTACATTGCTCAGTCCTTAGATCTATAGATCTCTTATTGGAAGGTTGTGTAAGCATGGCAAGTGTTGGTAATTGACTATGGACTTCCTAAAGCTTCACTAGGGGATATTAAATATTGAAATGGGTCTGGACAATCTTTACAATTTAATTGCTGGGGGTTTTATGGGTCACATGTTTTCACGAAAATCCATGTAAATGATGGTTGGTATTGAGCTTGTCTGGGGGTAAATCGAATAGAAATACACTGAGTAGTCAGGTACATGTATGTCTATGTGTGTACCATTCCCATACAGATGGCGGAGTATTGCATAGTGAACAATCTTGTTAGTAGCGTATTTAAAGATGCGCCCAATATTAAGAACAGACAACGGATGCACATGGCTCTGGGTGTTGCATTCAGCTTAATGTGTTAGGTAACCAAGTGCTGTGGCTGTGGCAGTGTGGGAGTCGAACATGGTAATTAATAGTTGGGCACAGTAGACAGTGCCTTGTTGTCCTACTTCCTTGTCTGACAGGCCACGCTTCCATAAGTGAATCAGGGGAAATGTCCGTGTAATGTGCACTCCAGAGTCATAAATGCATTACGTTTTATAGCTTGATTAGAAGGAGGATTCTATTTCGTTGTATTCGCATTAGTTATTTTATACTGGTATTCTCAACGTAATAACATTACTTCATGGTCAAATATCGCAATTTTATATCTATGTTATAACCCTAGCAATATGAAGCATATAACATGACGCACAAACGAAACCTCTCTCATTGTTTTAACTGACACTGCACACGCGACGTGCGGACTCTTCAGATGTGATTGTCTGTAAATGACACCACTCTGCACCGCCAGAATTAGTTTACACGACCAGCGTCCCACCATGACCATCTCTTCTTACGACGGATAACACACGTTTCCCTCGTTCCAAGTAATTAGATTATTTCTGTGCAATAAATGTAATATTAAACTCGTTCAAGTCTTAGTCACTGTTATGTCCTTCGTGAAACTCTGCTCTCGTCGAACTTGTACCGTAGCGAGATACTGCGAGAGTTAGCCTATGAGGTAGCTGATAACACGTAATAATATCCGTTATTACTGTCAACTTCCTGCGTGTGTGTGTGTCAGGGAGCATAGGGTGTGTGGTTTTATGTGCGTGTGTGTGCACGTGTGTGGAGAGTTGATTCAGGGTTTCGTTTCTCGAACCTTTCATAATCTATTACGTATATATACGACACCATACGGACACTCGTAGCCATCTCTAATACATGTGGATCGTGTACTTTCGAGAGCGCTATTTTATCATTGTGGATATGAGAACTTCGAGAAACGATACCCTGGTTCGCATCATGCATTCTATTAAACAAAACAAAATCCTAGCAAATTCCTGCCCGTGATTGCCATGTTTATTTGTATTATATATATATGGTACCTCATATGTCGAGGTTTTTAGCCTGAGTAAATAATGGTTCTGTTCTGACTATCCCTTCCCAAACTTGCATCTGTTGACGGTCAATATAAGTATGGCATTGTTAGTCCACCGTACGTTGCACCATGTGTCCACTCCGGTGCAGATGCGGTACTGTCTTTACCCCTGACCTAGTACTAGTACAAGACGTGGAGAACACGCCCGCTATATTGACTGGAGAGTGGAACAAGTACTATCATACACTGTAGGTACAGCAAGTACAGATTGGTATCTCAATCCACGGATGTTTATGTCATGTTATTGAATTTACTGTACTATGAAAGCCTATTGATGCCACTTTAGTTATTTGCGTTCAAGTAGAGCAAACATCATATCTGAAGTACAACCTGTTGCCGTTTCTGAAATTATTGTGTATTCATTGTAAGATTATGATTGTTTTGGTCGATATATAGATGGTATATGTATGGTATATTTGACTGTCTTATATTCATACTTTTATTATTGGTGTTGATATAATTGTATTGTGTTGTGATAGGAAAACATCTGTGGGCTTTTCTATTGGTTATCACTGGCATGATGCCTTCTGAACATTTGATCTGAAAGCAATATGTGATGTGAATAGATTTACAAATTGGTAACTGAAACACAGTCCTAAAAGAGCTCTATTTTAAGAGTGTGGCTTATTTATTTTGAACACGTTTGGTTTATGACATACTGGTATATTAGTTAATCAGGCTGCTGCAAACTTGGAAATATTTCGCATTTTATTCGAAATTATTTGATTTATGGCCGTATTGAATGCGCCGCTAAGAGTCATTATGTGTGTTATCGAGCCACGTTTCTATTTTCAAATATTTGCAACAAAAGTACCCACCCTAACTTAGATTATTTTGTAAAACTGTCATCAATTATTGTATCTACAAACTGCAACAGCGGTGTTATTACCAATGCTGTGCTACATTTACATTCACACTTGACTGAATAATAATAGCTGTATGGCTTGACGGTGAATCAGCAAGCCAACCGTCGCTTCCAAAGTAGGACCAGCTGTTCCATCAACCCCCCACCTCGGGTCCTCGCCCCACCACACAGACAAAACAGTGGGGTATTCAATATCGAAAAGCATACAAGCACCAGGTTTCAGGCGTATGTACCGAGCAGGGACTAGGCCTATGTTTTACGACTGACTGTGTCGTCCTGTAGTCTGAGACTAACTCAGACCGTACACCATGTCTTAGCAGGAAATAACGTAAATCTCGATTAACGCCCGGACTACGGGTTCGATCCGTTCGTGAAACGCAAACTGCGTAATACATGCGTTGTGTGCCAGTTGTGGAGAGGTGCAGACCCTGCTTCATATATTTTCGTTAGTTTTTGTTTTGTTTTTGTGCGGCTTCATCTTATTTTGTAATTTCCTTACTTGCAATGAAGCCTTCAATGAAGGAAATAATTATTATGGATGAGGAATATCGAAACTTTTCTTTCATTTAGATAATACAATATTCATGTTTCGTATGCCCACTGAATGTAAATGTAACTTATTATACACATTTGGACGTAACATAAAATTGAAACTATTGTTTGCCTGTAATCTAATGTTCTCATATTTCTTCACATGACGTGATACAGTTGAGGAACTATTTATTAAGATTTCTCAAATGTGAGTGATTTTCTGTATATTTTCTGTATATCTCTGTGTAGCCGTATTTCCGGATAACAGTCAAGACCGATGATTATTTCATTGCGTGCATTGATTCCGATGGAGTGTAGCTATACCATGGTGGCCACCAGACGTCACTGCCATCTGCTCCAGTGAGGACCTGTGTGTTTACCCTCAGTATGGAGGGCGGGCAGAGCTTTCTGAAAGTGTTTAGTACACAGCTGAAGGGAGCGTCAGCAAGCTTGTTCAATAGCTATACGTGCTCACTGTTCAATACCTACACGTGCCCACTGTTCAATACCTACACGTGCCCACTGTTCAATACCTACACGTGCCCACTGTTCCCATTGTTTTAACGTTTGTATTGGGAAATATAATCGTCAAGTGAGATCTATATATTATTATTAAGCTGCAACAGAAAAATAATTTATCAAATGTCAATATTATTTTATTAAAAATAATGTTAACGACACATGTTTACTTGTAGACTTGGCATGGATCATCACTTAAACATAGATTTCAATCCAATAACTTTGTCCATGCATGTCAATGAGTGTGAATATGGCTCCAATAAGTATCACGGACGCCAATAAGCAAGCACGCACATTGTATGAAAAACGGACGCCAATATGTAAAAGTCTGACAAGGCATTCTACGATCTATGTTTAAGTGGAATATACTCCTCAGATGCGCCTCTTTGAAGTATGGTGTATGGTGTTACAAATAAACTATATTGTTTGAATGAAAAACCTCTTAGTATTCAAACACTACTAAGGAATGTACGTAGTGTTTGAATACCAAGAGGTTTTTCATTCAAACAATATGGTTTATTTGTAACACCATTTTATTTGAAACACGATACAACTGTGTCATCTATAGAGGGCTTACTGAGCGATATCTACATTCATGGAAAGCACCCTTGTTATTCACTCCGTCATGTTCTGATGTTAATTATATGAGAGCAGACTCATGGTTCGCTTGATCTGTAATCCCAGAAACTGTGTCAATCAATACTATTTAACTCTGACTCCGTCGTGTTATTACCAAAACATGAAAGGAATCTGCAACAGACTAACGTAGTTTGCGTCTTTATGATATGGAATGTAAAAACTGCTGACAACAATTCATGTCTGTATGCGCGGCTGAGAACCTGTGAAACGCTAGTCACTTTTCCCTGTTCTCAAGAAGGATTAATGTTTTTAGTTGTTATATAATTGTCTGCTGGTTAACTAGGCCTATAACTTAATCACATTAATTTGTTAGTTGTTATCTTGTCTGCTCGTTAACTATCACTTAATCACAGTTTTGTTTTGAATGTGTGCTCCAATTGTAGGCGTTTATTTCTGATCAAGTGATGTATATTGGGTACCAAAAAGAATATGATAGGCACATGAAAAAATAAACAATTTTAATATTAGTCATAATCATGTTGTCATCTCATTATTGGTTGTTGTTTGTTGCTCCTTTATTGGTGGTTATATACAAGTAATGTTCCAGGGAAGATCTTTGTCAGTTGGTGTACTTGTTAGAGATGAGCGATATACACAGCTGAGAGGTTATATGGTCATGAAAACCAAACCTGTGGAATTACGATTGTAGCACTGAAGGTAATCTGTGGTGTACAAGTATTCCTATTGAATGCTGCCTTCTCAGCGAGGTGAGACTGTGGTAGCATATTGCCCCACGTGGCCGCGCGAGACTGCTCACCTATGTGATATAGCGTACTGCACACCGGCTGCTCCCCGCCCTGTTTTCCTTGAAGCCAGATTCCAGACAGAACTCTGGCAAGTCTTCCCGGACACGCGCGGTCCAAGTCTGAATCAACATAAAATAGATACACATATCTCCGAGTCTCGTTACCAGAGCTAAACAGTTCACATCCAGTTAACTGACTTTGAGGGTAGCAAGCACGTGCTGTCATGGGAACTATAAACTTTACAGGAAGTTCGTTGGCGCATGCGCACTAGGTTGCTTGACATACAGAACAACAACCGACCTTAAAACCTGTGGTATGGGATTATGGTGACTTGGCCGTGTGTCTAGGAAGGGCGATGGTGCACTATGCAGGGCGGAAGTCCAGGAGTACTAGTGGCGATCATTGCGGTCATCGTACGAATGGTTATCTGTATGGTTCACGATGAGAGAGGTAAGACGATTTCACCTACATCCTCATTCCGTCTCTTTCTCCCCTCCACCATTGATTCGTGTTATCACGGTGATCAGGCTTCTCTCGCTCGGCTTTTCTCGTCAGAGAGCCCACTGCAGCTGGCCCTAGAGGAGAATCCCCATCTCCTGACGCCTGTATCCCTGCCCTCTGTCTGTGACCTTACCACTGTGTACAGAAGTGCCACCTCCTGCCACCTCATACCACCTCCTGCTACCCCCTGCCACCTCGTGGACCCCTGTATACACCTCCTACCATTATAGCCTGCCGGAGCCGGGATAACTTGTCGTACTTTCTATGTTTGTTGTAACACAGTAATAAGCACTGGCGGTTATATGCATGTTCCACTGAGATCGATTGTAGCCCTCTCCCCGAGTTCAGGGAGTCCCACGGTACGATAAGATTTCAAACCGAGAGGGAAACTAATATTATCGTGAATAGGCTCCATGATTTCTGTACAGACAACTACATTGACATACAACAGTGCCGTGCTCAATAGTAATACAGTGTCTTATATACTGAACCAAACTGAACAAAGCTTTAAGCCTTATATGTGTGAGTGTATTTGAGTGTAATCTCACAGTCGTACACTTTCACATGAATCCATAGAATAAAACTTGTCCTGTTCAACAGACGAAGCTACAGTTATTATCCCGATATTGTGGCATACCTCAACTTCACACCGATTGTAGAACGACATGTTTCCTTGTATGATAAACGTATGTGTTGTTGATTCGTTTGAGCACAGATGATCTGATCTATATTAAAAATGCCAGAAATTAACAGATATTGTGTTGAGAGTGTTTACCTATCATTATGTATCACTTGAATTGTGAAAACAGGTATACAGTCATTAGCGAGATCAACCTCTGTATCGTGATTTCTGCAATCATCTCCATTCCTTTCACAAAACAATACGTATACGTTACTGCCGCCAGTTTCCAGCCCGTGTTCTGTAAAGCTTAACTATGCTGACTGCGAGAATCTCATGTACCGGTGTATACTGCATCGACTAACAGAAGAGTTTTCATTACGACTGTAAACACTCCGAGATATGAACTATGTGATGCCCTGTCAATTGAATTATGAGGTTCATAACATTCTTGAAATTTTGACATGGCATCGTCTTTATCCGTAGGTCTTAATGTTATCCTGGAAGGGTTAAACGATCTTCATGGAAATATATAGATTTATCTGTGAATGCAAAAACAAGGCTAGCTTCGTTTTTTGTAAGGTAAATAATAAGTAAGCCTAACTAGTTGAAGTATACCTGGTTACTGAATTTATGTATATGTTGATATAGCTTAGATTTTTCAAACTAATATTTGCGGTTAGTTGAGTAGGCCTACATGTATTTGTACATGTATCACGTCCATATTTCCATATACAACCATATAATCGTTTCTCTTCACTCTATCACCGCCCTCTCTCGCTCTCTCTATCTCTCTATATATATCTATGACTGTCTGTCTGTATGTAGCTCTCTCATCCCCTCTCGCTCCCCCACCCTCTCGCCGGCTCTCTCTGTCTCTCGCTC
>JAUTBV010108009.1:0-14720 GCA_032361325.1 Lepetodrilus fucensis
GTTAAAGTTATCTGTTGTGAAGCTCTTCTGATGGTTAACGCTCTCTGTTGTGAAGCTCTTCTGATGGTTAAGATATGTTGTGAGGCTCTTCTGATGGTTAAAGTTCTCTGTTGTGAAGCTCGTCTGATGGTTAAAGTTATCTGTTGTGAAGCTCTTCTGATGGTTAACGCTCTCTGTTGTGAAGCTCTTCTGATGGTTAAGATATGTTGTGAGGCTCTTCTGATGGTTAAAGTTCTCTGTTGTGAAGCTCGTCTGATGGTTAAAGTTATCTGTTGTGAAGCTCTTCTGATGGTTAACGCTCTCTGTTGTGAAGCTCTTCTGATGGTTAAGATATGATGTGAGGCTCTTCTGATGGTTAAAGTTATCTGTTGTGAAGCTCGTCTGATGGTTAAAGTTCTCTTGTTGTGAAGCTCTTCTGATGGTCAAAGTTATCTTTTGTGAAGCTCATCTGATGGTTAAAGTTCTCTGTTGTGAAGCTCGTCTGATGGTTAAGATCTGTTGTGAGGCTCTTCTGATGGTTAAAGTTCTCTGTTGTGAAGCTCGTCTGATTTCATAGTTCTTCCTTGTGATGCTCGTTTGATGGTCATTCTTCATTTGTATTGTTAATAGTGATCGGTTGGAGGTTCGGACAAACTAGTGCCTACATAGCCTGCAACCTATATTGTAAATTACTCAATATAAAGAACGTTTTAAAGTATATAATGTAATAAATGGCGTAGTCAACAATGTTTGATGAAAAGTAGTGCATACCTCTGATCATTTTTAGAATTATTAAAAAGTTTTGAATATCGTGGCGATGTCATTAATACATACTAGACCTAACCATGTCATTTGATGGAATGTGCTCATGTAATTTGTTTAACATTCAGTTTGATATATTTTATTAATGATTTAAATTGAAGGTAAAATACATATACATTTTCCTAAAATGTTAACCTTTATTCCAATTCGCTATACGTATGTGGCTAAATTTGAAGTTAATGTTTACTAAGAGATACGCCGTTATATAGATGCCGTTGCCAATGTCTTCTACTTCATCAATGTCAATAGGCTTTTTGACAAAATAATAATGAGTGCTTTAATATCGGGGTATTATACAGGGGAGCTATTTATCGAAACGTTCTTACAAACTCCTAAGAGCAGTTCGTAGCCATAAATTCGTTAAGAACTGTTCTTAGGCTAATATAAGAAGTTCCTAAGAACGTTTCGAGAATATGCCCCCAGAAAAGTAATGCCCTATATGATATTTTTGTTGGATTATGCTAATAATATATGATACATCTTCCAGTTAAAAATAAATCCATATTTGCATTTTGCTTTTAAATGTTGTGAGCCACTGCTTAACAAAATGTAACCTTCAGTATCTATGATATGATTATTTATAATAATCATTTTCCGGATTGACCTTTCATCGCTGTGCGGGTCATCTGATACTCTGGTACGAACAATCTCATTCGGATGTTTGACTATGATCTTCTTACCACGTTCTATTTAACTAACGTTTGTGGATCTCTACCCGTACAATGTAAATATTGCAAAACCCTACCACTTATTTCGCAAAGAGGATAGATTTTAATGGCGTATAGTTGGTCACATATATACATATGTCTCCGCCCAATCCAATCAATATAGAGATGATCACGTGATTTATAAACAGTTCGCATCCATGGTTTTCACGTGTCTGTACGAAACATGATACAGGAAGCGAGGCGTTTTGTCAATAGTTAGACATCTCTATTCATCGATTGAAGTATAAGAAAACCAGGTCGGGGAGTGTGTTGGTCTCAACATTAATAAATGACACTCTCCAGAACAGTAGAATTAGTTTGCATAGACTTTGCAATAGTGAATGTTTAACATTTAACCAGATTTGACCCACTGAGACACTATTGTATTGATGCTATAATCATCGATCAAATTAATAAATAATTATAGACATGATCTATGTAGTTCACGGTTAAGACAGGTTGGGGACACACTTGAAGGAAAGTAATCATGGCAACGCACTCTTGTATAAGAACATTATATTTAACATAAAGTCTGGGAATGAGATAAATCCATGCTAATATAAATAATTCACTGGTGACATAACATGACGGACTAATGATTACCATATGACATATGACAAACGCGCTGTAGTCATCTTTTTTGGACCTCTTTTGGCGCTTCTTTGAATATATTTAATTAAACCTTTTCTTTAATATTTATTAGTATTTAAACATGTACCTGGATTCATACATTTAACTGGAACTATATTTTGTTCCCACAATATTTGCCTATATAGTGTTTGTTACTGAAAACAGATATTACAATACTATTCGCTTCTACAGTTCTCAAGTATGTGTTCATATAAAACTGAATGTTCAAACTTCTTGTTAATATGAAATATATTATGTTCGGCAGAGCCTAATTATAATTCCTAATGTATTTTGCAAACCTATTTAATAAATTCATTACTAAATGACCACTTCTAATTATTGAATAATAAAACACAGTACCATTACTTAATTGTATTGTTCATGTCTTGAACCTGAGTAAAATAGAAAAACTACATTCGTATTTATGAGGTACTTCAGAAGAAAAAGAAAACTTAGTATCGAAAGTATCGCTCCAAATATATTCTGACATACGCTCAACAACGTTGTTGAGCGTATTTTAATTAGATTGATTGTTTGTGGACATAGAATCACAGATAGTTATGCTCATTTTGGACGATAGTTATTATATTATCTACAACCTAAAAGTACATTCACTTGACATGCATACAATTCCACTGATCGTCTTGTGGAACCTCTCGGCATGGTATTTGAATGTTACGATATAAATACTATTTAGATGCATGCAATATTACATTTTTAAAAGTATATTTTTCTAACTATGGAAACATATGAACAAATAATTATTTAAAACTTCTAATGGTACTATTTCATAAAAGTCCAAGCAAACATGTTCCGGTATTCGGATTAGCTGATCCTATAGAACCTAAAAGTACGCATGACCTAACTAAGTCATGTGTAAGTTATATACCACCGTACTGCCACTATGACATCAGTAGAATGGTAACTCTTTAACTATGCATAATAGGAATACGCCCACACACAAATAAATGCATTTAACATAATTATTGGAACAGTCTACACTTACATATAACCACTGGGTTTTTTCTTTCTTTCACGTCATCATATATTTATAGATATTAAACTAAAGCCACATCTTCGTCTCTGCATTTCTTGAACACAAACTTCATTAGGCTACTGGAAAGTATCTAACCAGGAAATAAATTGACTAGATACTAAGTAAAGAACTGTTTAAAAAAGAAACATTTACCACAAGAACTCGAAATAGGTCAGTATTATAACCAAACATTTTCAAATAAGATCGCTTTGTATATGCATATATATTTGAGGCTTATGTTGATACATTCATACATGCATACAAATGCTTAATACTTTATGTATAGATGGTTGTGAGTCAACCAACCAGAAAACGCCCACTGGATTGTATGGTGTCATCACCCGAGACACTGGCGAATATTTATAATGTCAGCTAAATCCTTTTTACATTTACCATGCACTGTGTATTTAACGAAATCGTTATTATTATAGAAATCATATTTTTGGAATATTTAAAAATACTACTAAAAAATACGCTTGTTGGTAGGCTACATTTAGATATTAAATCCAATTATATTATCAGATCTCGTTTTGCTCTTCAAACATTTTGATATTCTTTTGCTCAACAGCGAATGTCCAAATATCCGAGAGTCAGTTTGGAATCTGATTTAGTCAGATTAGTAGACAATGTACGGACGAACAGTCTAAATTTGGTAAATTATGACAACCATTTTCATATGTCCATTATATTTCCAATTTTCAACTTCAAACAATCTCGTGTCGAATACAAGACTCGTTACTTATTAGTTAGTACATATATAGGGACTATTCTAGCTTTGAAATACGCACACTACTACGATTATTTGTGACCACTTCGAATGGTATACCCGGTACATGTAAGACGGAGCATAGGCCTACATTTGTAAAATAAATCCAGTAAAAAGGTCGGATTGTGCATTTATGTGTATGAATATTGTCTTCAAGTTAAGTTTTAGAGAGAACACGTGTCCAGTTGTAAACGTTCCTACAGTTGAGAGTGTTGTCGACCATCAGTGGACCTAAGATCTTATCAACAATTAAACATATGCTGATGATTTGAATTCATCTCAGTTTCAAGCTTCACCTCGTGACTATAACGCTGCAATTCCATTGGTCAATCAGATCCAGCGTCATGGCAACCATTGCCCCGTTAAGAGGTTTACTTTATGAACAGAGAACATATCCCAATATTGGAACACTACACCGATTGAAATTATACATACAATAAGTTCGGAACCCGTACCACAAGGAATGGGGGCCCATTCAAAAAATAGGTCGACTTCTTCACAAAATAGAGGAGGGAAAAATTGACAAGATAACGTCTGTCCAACGGAATACCTTTTTCTTTTCTTCAGCCATGGAGAGTTCACGATCTGGGGGAGGTAACTACTGCATATCATAGCAGGATTGTTAAGGGATACAATACGGCCAAAGAAGAATAGAAGCTTGGATGAAGGAGAGGCCAGGAAATGTAGTTACTAGCACGTAGTGGGAGCTATGTAAATGCTTCTCAGGAACACCCGGGCTAATTATATGCAGAGACTGGGCCAACTACACTTAGTCTAACAATGAAACCCGCCTGGCATTTTTATTTAACAGAAGGCAGAGAAAAAAATTTGACAGACATCGTAACTTCTATGGCATTTTAATGATATCTCTGGTCAGGTGAGTAATATTTTTAGAATTTTAATAATAATAATTTTATATTGCTTTCTGTATATTCAAATTGTTATATGTGTTTATTTTGGAGAAGGGGTGCACATGGTGGGGTGTTAGTTTACTTGTGTTTATTTTCATCTCATACATACAAATGCAGTTTCTTTAAACGCTACGGTATGAGTGGATAGCGTCTTCTTCTTCTTCTCGTCCTATTCCTCAGATTAAAATAATTACACATTATTGTAACTATAACCTGGACTACAGCTACTAGACTGGAGCGACAAGTCGTAAGCTTTGACTAAACTATTTTCTTATGCACTATGAGACAAGATGAATGTCTTCCCTATTGCATGCTGGAGCGTGTCGTCTATGGTTACATTTCTCACACGGACTGAATTAGTTTGTCTCTTGCTCCACATATCTCCATCCACCCGGAGAGAATCCTACATACACTTTATACTAGTACGCTAAGCGTATTATACGCTGTCTTTACATCATTACAATACGCCTTTCATCACCGTCCTCTGCAAATACGTTCCAAGTCAGGCATAGCAATAATAACACATAACTCATCAACGCTGCGCCCGACGACAAAATGAGACAGATTCGTGGGAGTGCATTTTAAATAGTGATTTAACATATGGCTCAATCATGTACTGAACTCGGTTTGAAACATAATGAACAGGAATTGTCACGGCACGTCGGAGGTTTTAACGTGGATATGACGTCGGAGGGTGTCGCGAGGAGAAAGTCGGATGGTGGGACGAAACGTCACAGCATCAACAGGGACGAAACGTCAACTCATAGGAGAGAACGTCAGATGGCTGATACAATGTCAGAGGGTGTCACGGCGATACAATGTCAGAAAGAAAACGTTGGCGAATGTCACTGATAGAACTGTAGATGGTTCCATGGTGATAGAACGAACGTCAGAAGGTGTTACATGTATAATATGGCACAGAAACTGTCAGATGTTGTCGTGCAGAGAGAACGTCACATGGGGAAAGTCAGAGGGTGCCACGGTGATATATATATATATACTAATAATAATAATAATAAGGGATAGATAGCGTCAGAAGGTGTCACACGTAGAACGCCAGAGGGCGTCACATACATCGTATGGGAGAGAGGTCACTGGGATAGAACGTTAGATGGCGTCACTGGGATAGAACGTTAGAGGGCGTTACATGTAACATGGGAGAGATAACGTCAGAGGGTGCCACGGGGAGAGAAGGGATTTTCTTCAGATGGCATGTATCGTTCAAAAGGACGTACCAAAATACGACTAGGATATGTGCACTACGTCAATGAACAGAATGTCTCCACAACTGTTACTGAATATCAGATCATCGCGAATTGAAATGTCTGTTGTTGGAAATCAATGAGCGAATCGTAAGCCATTATAACCCTCGATCCTGCTGGGCGGTGGTAAAAAAAAACACGTTACAGAATTAAATGATGACACTTTGGTACCACTTAAGAGTTAGGTGTGTGAACAGTTATCCGAGCACTGAATTAAATAGCTTGAACAAGCTGCTCTAATATTTATGCTTGAACATTGAAAGAAAATGCTAAATATATCGTTGTTCCGTGTATATTATTTAAATGTAGTTCTCGTAGTGAATATATAATTGAATCGTATTTTTTTCCAAATAGCTGAAGTAATAATAGTATATAAATTCCTTTATACTACTACTACTACTACTACTACTACTACTACTACTACTATTACTACTGCTGCTGCTGCTGTTACTACTACTGCTACTACTACTTATTACTACTACTAATTAATACTAATCAAATTATTAATACTAATTTCATTATTAAAGTTTATGTTTGCATGAAACTATGCATGAATGATCACCGCTTCAATTGTTCCATGTTCTTATCTCTACCTCTATTTTACACTATGTTGTTGATTGTTGGTTAGACATAATAATTTTACATTAACATAATCTATTAGATATTCTTAACATAATATTGACTATAATTTGGTGTGGTGTTAACAAACAATACCAACAGTCTATACCTACCAAGTCGCTGGTGAAATCGATGTCGTTATGTACGTATTCTTACCGCCACGTCACATGGCCACGCTGGCAAATATGATTGGCTGTCTATTTAATGACGTAGCTAATTAGCAGCAAGACGGGTAGGTTGTCTATACCCGGTTAGTATGACTATCATGTCACGTCAAAAATGACAGCTTTGAACGAGATCAAATTAAAGGGTGTACTAGTAATTTGAAAGTCAACCATTGGAATTAATACGATCGTCTTCAAGATTGATGTTAATTTAAACTCACAAATATTTGTTGATGAAATTTATTTCCGTACAGAATTCAATGATTCGAGAAACATTTTTTAATTGCATTTTCATTGACGGAAACCTCTGCTGACTCATCAATGTCCGATTAATAAGCTGTTGGTTCATCAATACTGAGTAGAGCATCACGTGATGCTAAAATAACCAGACGACAGATCCAATTGTCGTCTGCGGCAGAATATTCTTGGAAGACCGTCTGTCACAAACTTTTGTCACCGGTGGTTGGGTGTACCCCTTTAACACGAAAGGCAACTTTGAGTGTGGATAAAGTCGTACATTTCGATGAACGATCGGGCAACAAATCCGACGCGCCATCTCGTGACTGGAGGCCATGGTTTGATTGACAGTGAGTGATATGAACATGGCGGTAAGTGACCCGTCAAATTGTATTAATGCTATATTTCATTGGGGTTGTTGTCCGGCATTTATGTACTTAAATTGTGTTATACATAGTTGTGGTAATTTGTAGAGATAACAGCATTGGCTCTTTCTTTCAGAAACGATCCACAAACTGATTGTATTGTAGGTCATTCGGAAATACCAATTTTATGCTAAATGGTGCCATGTCTATTTCGGATAGATGCGCTAAATAATTCCGTTCTTGATATATTCCTTGTTAGTAATCTGACCTTGTTTCATTACTGAATTTATAATCCGTATTTGACTGCAAACTAATGTTTCTTTATTCATATTTCGTATTTGAATAGTAAGTGCGTTTCTTTACTTTGAATACATAATGTATCCATACAGTACATATTATATTGCATGTACATGTACTTGCTGAGTAACATAATCGTTTAAAAATTACATTACTTTATTACGTTGCTATTTTATAACGATAACATCTCTAATACTAGTATACTATTTGTGAATTATATAGTATTAGTTAATAATATATCATGCTGCACATATGTATAATTTCATAATGCTTGATAATAGCCATCAACGGTAACTTAAGACAAAATGTTTATTGCATATTCTAGTGAAAATAATAATAATCGTCTTATAATTTAACAATTTGTGCATTTAGGTAGAACTATTTTAATATAAAAACATCAAAGTTATTTAAACTTAAAAACATATATAATAACAGTAAGATAAAGTACACGGGATGCATAATGTCCTAATATATTTATTCTAGAGTTAGAATTATATTTCATAACTAGATTTATCATCCTCTCTAATAAATTACTTTAGCGTAATGATAATAAATAACATTTTCAAATTTTAAAAATACTTCTAATAAAGAATACATTTTTTTTTATAATACAAATTTGATATAAAACAGACTATGATAGGACATGTAGTTCATAGCACGATGTAAACAATGTAAATATAGATACAATAATATTTAATATGCGTTGTTGATTGCTACAAATAAATGTATTGCTTCTATTTAAAATATAAATTGATAGGCGTATATTATTTTTCATAGACATCTAATTTTCTTATTTTTGTGTTTGCGATTTTATCGGGAGTGTGCGGAAGTAATGCGATTTTTTTTATTAAAGCTATGTAATGAGTAAAGGCGACTTAATTTTACTTCCGTCAAGTTTACATTATTTTGTAAAATACGTAGCAAATGTCCAGAGCGAACATTCGATGCTTCCATATTGAAAAGCGCGCTCCATCCGTCGTGAATTCCTCAACCGATTGATTGACAGTTCTCTTTGTCGATTTCGTCTGTGTACATAGCGAGTGGGTGTCATGGTTACTATTAAAATTAGACAATGGTGCAATATTTTTATTTGTTAGAACACAGAGTCATAGAAACTCCTCCAGATCTGTCAAGATCGCGAGTTTTGTAGTGGAAGACATTGAATTTAGAATTTGTATTGTTGGAACGTGTCAATGAAACACACGCATCAAGCCTGGGGGGTATATGTGACGTGTTGATGTATGCTAAACAGATGTACGGTAGTAGTTTTCTTCTCTGACAACTTGCATCCTTTATTTTGATATCGTATGCGTCGGTACTTGTACGAACAACGCATGTTCCAAATAAGCCTACTTTTAATTTGGAATTTGTAATTATTCCGCAGAAAAAAACATACACGCACCTATAAAAACATACTTTATACGCACATACGCACACGAACACGCGCGCACGCACACACAAACACAACACACACACACACACACACACACACACACACACACTCACACTAACCACAACCGCACGAGCCAACACATACTTTTTGCAATGAAATTATACTATTACTATATTTGCAGTATATTCTTCACTTGTTATATGTATACTGCAACCCATACACACAAACATAATATGTATGCGCATACATAGAATATATGTCTCTAAAAACACGATAATATTTGTGACAGACACCTGTGAACAAACAATTGTATAATTTCCCATTTCCTTACATGCAGTTTTAGCCTCAATACTTTAGTCTTAGCTTAGCTTAGTGAATGCACATACTATACACAAAATAACACTGTTGTTGACAATAATTGGGTTACTAAGAATGTTATACTATATCCGGTAGTGTCAAAGCTATCATGTTGTTACTAAGAATTTTATTCTTAAAAGAAGTTTTAATAACAAAATTTACGTAGAAAATTAATGACTATTATTAATTGCTATTCGTCTCATTTAATAATTAATTTGCATTGTATTGTGAGAAGAAAAAACATAATTTTAGGAATACAAGTTAATTCTTGAAATCGAACTGTATATAATAAGAATATTTTGCTAATATGCTTCCAGAATATTTATATTTTTATAATTGTGTAGTAAATTCGGTAAATGAACAAAAACAATTTACAAGCTAAAAATAATATAAATCTATTGAGAGCTTACATCTGAAACGTAAATACTCTTCTAAAGATATAACTATTTTGCCATTTCCCAATATCTTTTTAAATTATATAAAATAATTTTCTATATAAATATGTATTTAACATAAAATACTATTATATTTGATTCCAGTCTATTGAACTCAACACGATGATCGGTATAAGCATATCACTTATTCCAGTATTTGCATTTATTTTAATTAAATAATACATTCAATACTCCAGAACTGTTCATGTTTTATCCAATAGCCATACATATTATATATAATATATGATAGAAGAATACAGTTTTACTAATATAGTAACATAAGGGAAATCTAAATTAAATTGTTTTCAATGGATTGTCGCTTGATTTCATGAATGTACGGTAGTTGTTGTGTTTTTCTAGTTAGAAATCAGGCATAAAGTCGTTATAAATACATATGGCAGATTGAAGAATCAGACATTTTTAATAGATGCTGTATGGAATAGTTCTAAAAGAATAACATTTTCCCAATGTTGTTATCATCATATGTCAGATCGTCAATAGTAAGTAAGTCATGCACTGTAATTCTCGGTTCTAAGGTCGTATCTGTGGGCTCTCAGAAATGACAGTAATAATTTGATTGGAACAAAATATCAAAGAAACAGAATACCATAATCTAAAATGAATTATACCGTCCACAGGTGTTGACTTTTCTGAAAGCTTGGAGAAATGTATTTACCCCAAATGTTCAAACGAGTGGTTGTAATGCTAGCGAATACATTGACTGACTTGTCTACTGGGGCCGTATTCACGAAAGGGTTTAAGTCAGTTTTTGCTATATATTTGGTCTTCGTGAATATGAGCAACATAGCGGTTAGTAAGACTATATACTTAGCGACATCCTTCCTGTACACGAGTGCGATATCAACAGACCAACGTCTTAAACGACACCAGAGTCCATTTGTAAATTCGTGTTGTACCCATGATTTACAATATCTACAGGCAGATATACAGGATGGTATGGGTACTTGGGTACAGGATAAAATTGGTACAATAATACAGGAATAAATGGCTATACATGAATACAAAAGTTAGGGAATGGGTACATGCATGTGAAGACGTTTTGACAATGATGAATGAGGAAAGTGGTACGGATATATAGTATAATAACTGGATACATAAAATTAATAACGTACTACATTGGTACAGGAATAATATGGTACATGAATATAGGAGGAACAGGAATAGAAGAGAATATGGAATGGAGGAATAGGAATACAGGAGAATATGGTACAGGAATATAGGCGGAAAGTAGTACATTGGTATGGGAGAAAATGGGTACAGTCCGTCGTAGGATCAAGAAGCCAGACTTCCATTGATCAATGATCGTGCAAACTGTACCCCGAATAATGTTTGAGAAAGGGTCTTGTATTTCGTGCTCTGTTTCATGTTTGTGGACGTTCTTGGGAGAAAGCATTGCTTGCTAGAACCAGAATGGACCTAATATCCATCGGTAAATATTTATTTCACCTCTTTCCCCGTCTAATTAACGAGCAGGCTGCATTCAGCTACCCTATGGCAGATAGAAGAGCTATGGTTGATGGCACGTCGAGCGGTATTGAGACTCGGACCACTATTCTAAATAGTCCATTGTTGTAGTTACTCACTTCAACTGTTTCACAGAAGTCCACATACATGGATGTTTACACCATAATGGTCTTCCTTTCAATTCTGAGGAAATTAATGGTTTGTATTTTTTTATGTTTAAATTAAAACGCTCCACAAAGCTATATATCGACGTATAGTTACCTGTACTTAATTGATCCAGAAGTGGGGTTATTTCAACACGTTGCAACGCTAAAAATCCAACTACGTCGACAGCTGAATGACAAATGCAGTTTGCTTTAATGATCGTATGTTGGACGTGTTTGCTGTACATGACATTCGTAATTCATTAAATACAATGTCGTCTAAAGCTGTATGAATATTCTGCACACGTATAGTTGTACATTGTATATTCAACCTCTCGTCTGTGAATCCAATACTTTTGTACTGGAATAATTTCACAGATATATAATTGTCGGTGGGTGATTCAAAAGAAACGTTTCAGGGCAGATAGGTATGTTACACTTGAGGTTATAGAAAACTCTACAATGTGCGTTTCTATACAGTAGAGGTTTTACTGTAAATCATTGATTATTTTATATTCCTTGTTCAATAATTTTCTTAAGTATTTTATAAGTAAATTACTAAGGAACATTTACCAGGTTACAGACTGCTTGTCCTGTAAACTAGCATAACCTAACCATAGGTGTAAAGGATCGCGGGTCGTATTACTTCAAGGGTTAATATTCAAACTTGCTCAAAGTCTACACTTGTTTGTACAATGAGGCTCAGTATGAAGTTAGAGGACAGTTTAGTTGAAACTTTCTCTATTCCATTGACACGAGGCACAGGGTAGGGTCAACTTGGATTTTGAGCTCCCACGGAATCTGGCTCTCTGACTAAATGGGTCGTAATGACAAGATACCTATGCAAACATGTGAACTGGACCCAGCTATCGTAGTAATTGGGCCCTATTGTGGCTACGGGTCTACCCACACTTTGCACTTGACATTTACGTAGTTGTCGTGTGTTGCCTAGCATTCTAGATTTTGTTCATTTAGGTTAGAATCGATTTGATTATTTTAATTATTTTTTTTTTTGCATAACGAATAATTTCTTCTCTTTTTTTCTATAGCATTATAGATCATCGGGAAGATCAAACGATCAAAATAATATCATCCTGACAATGGACTTCTCAAAGTAATACAATTCGGAAATCAACTATATTATCATCATAACGAAGAAATTATCAAAATATATTGTCAGTATTGTAATACCATTTTACAATCCAGTTTGAGGCTTCGTATATGCGAATGTCTATGTGGAACACGCAAGGAAGTAGGTGTTATGTTAATGAACTTTATTATATTAATACAATATAATGCAAGAATGTTTGTTGATATTTGAACAACTTTTAAACATCGTGTCTTCCAATTCAACAAAGCAAAACAATTGCGAGGTTTTTCAGAACGTGTCTATTGTGTTTTCCCTATGGAATAATCACGACACGTGACAAGAGATATTTGAAAGTGACGCGTGTAATAAAACGCCCACCTTCTAGCAGTTGTAGGTATCCGTTCAGAAATCGATCACTATTTTATACCGTCGGTTGTGGTATTCAAATACAACAGAACGTGGTATTGTATACATGTATATAATAATTTCCGCATGTTGAAAATTGCACATGTAGGCTACATATTTAATCTGACAGTTGGAAAATTACTAAATTCAGTGATTTCATGTCTTCAATGGCTTACTATGTTTGTCTGACGAGTAGGCTACCGGGAGAATTCATACAAGTAAATTAAATACTGGATATGCTTAGCAAATTCGTCTATTTCTTTTATAATAGTTTTATCATATTGTATGGACGATAGTTCTACTTTATTATTGTCAGTATTTGAGATAATGTGTGAGTGTAAATGACATATTTTAAGAGCCATACGAACACTAGCCTAAAACTACTATACTAGTATTTTATTGTTGAGCCTTTCCAGAAAGAAAGAAATAATTCCTAATATTTCAGCAATAGCAATCTATGATTCAACTTAGGTAATAAAATGCATGTACATACACATATATCTCAAAGAAAACCCGCCATAACTTTGAAAGAGGTCTCATGAAACTCTATCTGTATGCATAATATTTGCAGAGAGGGGTAAGTAACTCAGGTCACGTCCAGGCTGGATACCCAGTGGCTTTAGGAGACAGTGTTCAGAAGGACGAAGCTCTAGACGTGTTCTAACTGGATCACTCGTGTGTATGTGTGTGCCTGTCATCAGCCGCTATTGTGATATCATAACTACTGAGTCAACATCAGCCATGAGGTCGGAATAAGGCGAGGACAGGCAGGTGAAGCACCTCAGTTCATAGAGGGAGCCCCCACAGAGGACCTGAGGAACATTCATCAGACCCGCTGGCTGCAGTAGGGGAACACGTGGGTATGGTGGTTTTCCTAGGATCAATGACAGCTCTTACTAAAAGATCAATGCCGTTTCTGACTAGGAATTAACGAATAGTTTGTATGTTATGTGCCGGCTGCCCGTTCGCTGTCATGATGTGTACATGTGTAAGATTGATAATGCTGGGCATATTTCTGTCTGTAATAAGTAAACTGTTAAGGAGTCGTCTACTGAGTGCTAGTCATCAATGCATTGTCCACTCTGTCGTCTGTTCAGGATACCGATGTGCAATCACGACATTCTTAAACATGAATATGTTTGGCATATGTCTGTCTGTAAAATGTAATCCGTTAAGAAGTTGTCTACTGAATGTATATATGACTGTGGCGACTGATCAGGATGTCGATGTGCAATCATGGCATTCATACATGACATGTGTTACTTAGAAGACAGCATACATGACATGTGTTACTTAGAAGACATCATACATGACATGTGTTACTTAGAAGACAGCATACATGACATGTGTTACTTAAAAGATATCATACATGACATGTGCTACTTAGAAGACATCATACATGACATGTGTTACTTAGAAGACAGCATACATGACATGTGTTACTTAGAAGACATCATACATGACATGTGCTACTTAGAAGACATCATACATGACATGTGTTACTTAGAAGACAGCATACATGACATGTGTTACTTAGAAGACATCATACATGACATGTGCTACTTAGAAGACATCATACATGACATGTGTTACTTAGAAGACAGCATACATGACATGTG
>JAUTBV010108020.1:0-14719 GCA_032361325.1 Lepetodrilus fucensis
ATAATAATTATTATTATTATTATTATTATTATTATTATTATTATTATTATTATTATTATTATTATTATTATTATTATATGACACCCCCTAGTGGAGTAGTATACTAAATAAATCTCGTGTAACATCATCGCATATTTCAATAGACGTAAGATGTCATTTACCTGCGACAACATGGAAGAGGACAATCTGTTCTTCGACATCAATACACAGCAAGATATACGACACCCCTAGTGGAGTATTATACTACATAAAGAGTGGTATCATGTACTTATACTGCCCATATCGACGTCTACAGTTCAAGAATAGGGATAGAACGAAAGAGCGATAAATGCAACGATATCGATGGTCTTCGCTATAGGCATTAGATTACAGAAAATACCTTATGTTCCAATGTAAATTGCACGCTTATAACTTATCACAACCCAATCAGTCAAGACAGCTAGGTGTCCTGGTAGTTGTCCTGTTAGGTGTCCTGGTAGGTGTCCTGGGACCAAACGTGGATGCTCAAAGATAATCCGAGGTTAAAGGCATACTATCACAGATATTTATGGTCGTTTTGGTCTAGTTCTTAGCTACAACTGCAAAATACATTCACGACGTACATAACATCATGTTTGTACTTCCAAAAACCTTTCCACCGCTGTTTGATAGATAAATATCCATTGCAACCCGCTGATCATCCTCGAAAACCCAAGCTAGTATGACTACACTAACCTCCGTCAAATAGTTGACGAAGGTTAGTGTAGTCATAATAGCTTGGGTTTTCGAGAATGCCCCCTGATAGACAACCTGAATTTGGTCGTATTGTTATTTGCTTCATTATGTCAATGCAATAACTCAGTGGTACGACTTAAAAATATAATACGCAACGGCAACGTTTGCTCGTAATTCCTTCATAGACAAGATAAATAGCGGAACGTTCCCGTTATTCATATAAAACATTAATATTTTGATAAATAGTGGGTACTAAGTACATCAGTAAATAACAACTTTGCGTGGATAAATCAAGCGTTATTAGTCTCAGATCGAAATTCGTTTGTTCATTATTCAGGTCAATCAACTGTGATAGTATGCCTTTAAAGTGTCCTACCAGAATCCTGTTAGGATTTTGTTAGGATCCTGGAACATGACACCTAACTGTTGTTGCTGCACCTGTGTTCTACAAGACTGCCCAGTGTTAAACCCTGAAAGGAGCCGTGTATTCTGGAGACCAGCGCTTATAGTATAAGAGAACGTACTTGGGAATCTTTCTTGTCGATATCTAGTAAACACGTCGTTAGGAGGCGTGGTCGTTGTCCACTCATCGAATATCTTATTTCCGCATTCGATGATCATATATTATAATTAGAGAAACATGTCGATAACTATAAATTGCGGCTCTCTTTCTTTGAAGACCTATCGAGTATGCCTCCATAATGTGAAGACGCTTGCAGTAAATTAAATAATAAGCTTTTTATTCGATACTAATTATATTTCCTCCCTGAAGATGGGCATAATTCTCCTTCCATTTACGAATCAACGAGCCGTTCTTTTGGGTAGGGAGGGTGATGATGTGTCGGCAACGACCAGCAGATCTATTGACTGAGCATGAAGGTCGTCGAATAGATGGATAGGCGTGACAGGACATTTATTACCGTGATATTATCCAAATAAAATGTTCTGAGAAAGTGTTTTGTTAGGATTTGTGTAAATATAACGGGAAAGAGAGTCATCGTAATCTGCTACGTAGAGGTGATCATGAAACAGAAAGGATGTCTATGTAACTAGAATCAGCAAAAGCAGGCACAATTATTGGGCAGTCAGCAGATGTTAATACATTTTCTGTCATGAGAGCGAGGGAGAGAGAGGAGAGAACGAGAGAGAGGGGAGAGAGAGAGAGAGGGGGGGGAGAGAGTGGGGGAGAGAGGGAGAGAGAGAGCGAGAGAGAGAGGGAGAGAGAGCGAGAGAGAGAGAGAGAGAGAGAGAGAGAGAGAGAGAGAGATAGGGGCACTAAAAGGGAAAGGATTGACATTTAGACAGAATACATACGCTGACACATAGTGGAGACAATCATCAATACATTAACGGAGACAAGCTATCAACAAATTGAAATACATACGGCTAGTTTGACAATTGGTACGATAGCACGGAAATATAATGCATGGGGAAAAGATTCTGGTTTCAAAGATACGTACAAGAAAAACCGAGAGAGAGAACGAACAACAAATTAGCATAGTAAGAAATGTTGATTCACAAAGCAAACCAATATTATACAAAATTAGAGCAAGTAAACCAAGACAATCAACTGTCCAAGAAGCGGAAGACTAATAATACAAAACACACCCACTTATAAATACGCTGTGGCCATTTTTAGTATCGTTAAACTCTGGTTGTTCTTCACCATAAACCGTTCAAACCTGTTCCCACATTAACACGTTTCAGTACGCCAGAATGTTCAGAGAACAGACTTCACGGTATCTGAAAGCATTACGAGGTACGTACAGGAAAGCATTGCACCTCTATTGCGGCCATTATCAGGAAAGAATTGGGGCAATCAAGACAGGTAAATGAGATAAATGTCATATCAGCGTCACGGAAATACCGGATCAATCACAATTAGTTGTGACACAAGTAGTATCAAGGTCCAAATTTCCGGAGCCAGAATTTACGTTGGCAGCTCAGTTTATCGACACAAGCGCCTCCTGATTACTGTCAATCAATGAGACTGAGAATGTCATCACTTCCAGAGTAGGAATAACGACGCATAACAAACAATGCTATCAGTACAGGAATAGTGTTGCTGATACCGTATTAGTATTACATGTCATGTAGCAGTTTCCGTTCGGATTACTGTCTGGATATCACCAGTGTATGTCCTGAAACAAGCTGGGAATACCATAGCTCTCTACATCCTCGAAACCCCGGCCCTTATGACTACACTAAACCTCCATAAATTATGTTACTGACGCTAGGTGTACTGTAGTAGTACCTAATAATGACCTGTGTTTCGAGGATGAGCTCTTCTGTATGAAGTGGCGTAACCTTAGTAACCTAAACTTCTACATCATCGCTGAGGTTAGAGTTACTACGGTTAATTTTTGCAGTATTGTAATGACTGCATGATGTTTCATACGGGAGATTTTGGCCTATCTGCCCGTAATATAGTCTTCCAGTGACGAAAACTCAACATGATATGTATGCGATGGTACTATTCACCTATATACCAGTAGCTGTATATTGTTAAGTCTAGCCACCTATACTAATCAAGCCTAACCACCTATATAGCCTACTAGTCAAGTCTAGCCTTCTAAACTCGATTTCCTTTGCATTCAGCAGACCAGTGTTCAACTTTTCATCATTGCAAGACCGTCAATTCAGCATATCACTTAACCGCTGCTGTCTCATGTTTTGGGACTGTGTCCAATTGCGATAACAAAAGATGGACTAACTTTTTTTTCCAAATTAACATACGTTTCTTTACAAAGATCGCGGCAGTAGGCCGGTAGGACGTGGGATCGATTACTACCACAATTCTCGCCAATATACATACACAATTTCTTTGTGAGATTCCACGTAGATTTGTTTAACGTTAACCCACTTAGTCGTTCCAGTAATCAAGGAATCTCACCACCTCAACGGCTCACAGAAGAGACCGGCTACTTCTCGCACAGTTTGTAATCTTATTTTCCGCCGTTGGGCAATTACCGTCGACTTGATTACCATGTAAAAGAAGTTACTCCAAGAAGGGAAAGCGCGAAGTAAAATTGCACTTCTGAAGCAGTTCCCGAGGCAATGGTCTCGAGTCTGGTTCAATAGCTGTTGCGCTCTTGATATATGGCTAGGGTTCTGACTGTATATGTATTATTGTATCCGTATATATAGGACTCGTCTTGTCACCAGGATGTATAATTTAAGCTGCATCTGGAAGGCTTAGTGTTGAAATGCTTTTAGATAGATTTGTCCACGATTTAACTCCGGTTTTACAGAGAGAAGTGGACACAGCCATTGATTAGAAGAAACGTTTAGACAAGTGAACGTCTGCTTTCATTAAGTCTATCAATTCTCGGTTGAAATCCATATTTCGTCTTCACTGTCCTCAGGCAATGAACCAACTTCCGAAAGCCGGTATGCTAGACAATCAGCAAACTTAATGCAACCATAAAATAAAACGTCCCAGGAAAATGAAAAATGAAAAACGAAAACGAAATTGAAAATCAAATAAAACTCGAATGATGAAGCAATTTTTATAAGATAATTGCGTTCATTGAGGTTATATGTTAACGCAGAATAGAGGACGCAAAATCATAATGGCATCAAACCGGAAGTCTAGGTTTTAATTCCATATAAGGACTAACCACAGTGTTTGAAGGTAAATGTGCACGTGCTATGTTAGAGACTTCAACATAAATGGTCGGTCCGTTCCCTGAAGCGCCATCTTCAGGTGTATCAAAGGGGACACAACAAGCAGTCTATAATCGTCACGAAAGCAGTTACTATATGAAGATACATCACCTTTGGAGAGGGCATACTTGTAAGAGTAGATCGTGTGCGCGCATGTCGGTTCTCTCTTCAAGACAAGTGATATGTGCGTCCTTAGAAAAGTCGGTCGGTCTGAAGTGTTATATCAATGGGATTCGTACTATTATTACCGATATATTACTCTGGATATATTTTTTATATAGTAGACTAGTGTGAGTGAATAGGCATATGGAGTTCCTGGATAGAGGAATAGAAATGCATGCACGTGAATGGATTTCAATACGGGTATATAGGCCATATGTGAATGTGTATGGTAGAAAGACTAACGGTTCAAACCAATGGTCTGCGTTTTACGAAATTGTAGTCCGGATTTTAGAACTGCATTAATTAGGTCATGGCGTACTCCCTTGGTTTAAATCTGACGCCTGTTTCACAAAACATCCATAATTTATCACACTCTTAGTCATTAGGATATCTGTTACGAGTATGTTAGTCCTAAAATATATGTTATGGCTCTCGTAGTCATTAAGATATATGTTATGACTCTCGTAGTCATTAAGATATCTGTTACGACACTCTTACTTTTCTTAGTCACTAAGATATTTGCTACGACTCTCGTAGTACTAAGATATCTGTTACGATGCTCTTTTAAGGTCAGTACTACCTCTGTTACGACACTCGTAGTCCTACGATATCTCTTACGACTCTTTAATACCTCTGCTACGTTACGAATTTCATAGTCAAAATTATCTCTCTTGTAACAAACGTTTTGAGGAAAGCGACCAATGATGTCTTTAAATTTCATGAAGCTCTCGTAACTTCTAAGAGACCATAACTCTCTTTCGTAGCGATCTATTATGTAACTACAAGAGCTTCGTGAAACGACACCCAAGAACACGGTACGCCACTTTCCTGAAACACATGCATGGCGGATCAACGTTTACACACGATTTGAACTTTCCACATTACGACTAAGTCGTGTAAATAATTGTTTTCATATTGGAATAACGGAAAGAATTTACTTCGTTAATGTTTTGCCACTTACATTATCGATCGATATATTGGCATGGTTTCTTTCTTTTTGCCATGGAAACGAGAAGAATTTCTGTTATCTCCTGGTCAATGCAAATAACTGCAAATGTGTAGATAACTAATGGTATTGAAATAGTCCATCCAATGTAATGCCAATTAGGCTATATAATTATACAGTGCCAATCGTTTACGCCTCAGAGACACCATTTTCGACGTTATCACATCTTTATTGCGAATGTATCCAATTGGCGGAAAAGATGTCGGGCGTTGAAAAACTTTTGGGATGATATTACTGGTATTTATAAGGGAGCAAAGATTTCTTATTTGTTATATTTATGGAATTTATTTATTTTAATGTTAATTTTATCTTGTTTGGGTGTGTGGGTGTGTGTGTGGGGGGTGGGGAGTGGGGTTGGGGGGGGGGGGGGTGTATTAGTCAGTAAATTGAAAAGAATTGGACCTCTTGAACAATCAAATGTCAAGAAGGAAACGATTTCATTGGCTGAGAGCAGAGTTCACCGAAGGTCAATATGACAAACACTAAAACTGAGTTTCATCAGACCCATCCCTCTGTAAAGAAATAGAAGCACCAGGAGACCGGAAGTCTAAACATTGGTGTTGCAGTGCAGTGGAAATGAACCCAGATTAAATATTAATGACATGGTTATGTTAGCTTCGTACTGTATTGATTCAAGATGACTGCATTGTAAAGAACGTGCCATTATGAATGATATAACCACGTCTTGATTTCACGTATAGCATACCAGTTTTACATAAAACACATGAAATATGATTTCGATGAAGCGAGCAACGTCCTAGCAATCCTTGTCCGCAATTACCATGTATTCTGTTAGTATTGTTGTACCTCATAGTATATGCTGAGTGAAATAAAGGTTCTGTTCTGTTCTGTTCTGTTCTGTTCTGTTCTGACAATTTGTATCCATGATTTTACACTTTGGTACGATTGTCTTGCGATCAGCTATTAAAGTGAAATATTATCACAAGGAAATGTTGTTGTTTCATTTTGTGTACTAACTGGTTATAAATAATAGATATTTGAAAGTTCGTGCCAATCTACTCATCGATAAGTTGACGATGAACATAAAAACATATATAACTATTATTAATAAACATATATTTCTTATAAAACATGTTGTCTAGCCATTCCATATAATTACATTTTAAATGGCATGTGCTATGTGATATTCGGTAAACATATTTCTTTTTTGATATTCATGTTGGATACGTATCTAAAATATTTGTATTTAAATACGATGTATATGTTGCCAATCCTACATTATGTCAGGAATATTATTTTAGTATTGTGTAATTCAGACTACTAGTATCCTAATTTATGATGGCATACGATGCATTTCAACAGAGACTTAATATTTAATAAGTATAGACTATACTACTACTACTACTACTACTACTACTACTCCTACTACTACTACTACTACTACTACTAATAATAATAATAATAACAATAATAATGTGCAATTTTCCACGCTACAGCATGCTCAAAGCGCTGTACATTATTACCCCGATCAATGGATCTGTGGGTACTCGATCCCTTCTCAACTCCCTGAGGAGTATTATTCTTTACAGGCAATATTACTACTTATGCGCGACGTCATATTATATCGATTTAATTTATTTAATTTGATTGAATGTATATATTATATCGAAGCTTAGTAACTAGCGGTAAAGTATTGTACATAATCCTATGTTCGTAGATGAAAATAGCTTTCCAAAGTTCATAAAAGAAAATTGTCATCATTTATCGGTGTCGGAATGGTTGATGCATGTTGATAAATGTCATCCAAAATGTCATGAACTTATAAAATGGATTATTGCTTTTACGAGAGTTTTAATATGTTCATCTCTTGTTTTCAATTGCTTCCATTTGAACATAAAATATTCCCTGAACGCTGTTAACGTTAAAAACTAAATATCTAGAAAATGCCACGAGAAAATAGGAAATGCTACAAACATAATATTACCCTTGTGATTACTGTCATTTCTGCATGACACTGTCACTGGCATCAACATCTCAATCATAATTCCATTAAAATAAAGGGCCATTATAGAATCTAATTACTAAAATATAAATGACATAACCGACTTGAGTTTCTTTTCAGAAATGAAAAGACAGTTCAATGTTATTTGCACAATCGTAGTAATTCCGTTAAAAGCAGATTATCCCAGTTCACGGTAGTCTTAAAAGGATAAAATAATTGAGGGATTTCATGAAGTCTCTGTCAGGTCTTTGTAGAGTGTTGATGGTTCTGGAAAAGTCAGCTTAATCCATTGCAACAATGATTAATGGAATAGGGAAACTTGTTATTATGCTATTTCCTTTTGATTTGAATTGGTATTTAGAGCTGCTTTCAATATAATTTTGCTGAAAAAACTAGTATGGTTCTAAACACACTAATGTATAGTTATAACTATCTCCAGTTTGTATTCTAGTTTAACTCCGAAGAAAGGACACTACTACTACAGGTGCATCTGTTTGACGTAGTTAACCCTCTCCATGCTGGAAACAACCGGAGATGCCATGAAAAGCATGTGTCTAATCTAGCAGGGAGAGGGTTAAGGAAGCATACCACAGTTTTGTTTTGCAATCAATCTGTAATAGATTCATATAAGTCCTTGTACAGAAGGGCCCTCTGGTGCATACACATAGTTAAAATAAGGTACATCATGTCAGGACTTGGTAAAATGCATTTAAAGACAAGCATTTTATACCAACAAGAACTCACATGGCTAGAATGTAGCAAAAGTGACCTAACTACCCCACATTGAATGATGTCTACTCCTTACGAGTAGAGAGAGTAGTTTTATAAATTTAGATTGCAATTAATCTTCATGGAAGCCACTTTATTTGGAACAAAACTCCCTTAAAAACAGACACTAGTCTAGGGCACAGACAATGGAACAAATTCAAAACTTACTCGGTCACCACTGATAATGAGAAACTGTGGTATGCCCGCTAAAATGGACCCATGTGCATTACGCTAATATTAGCTATTTCTGATGAAATGAGAGTACCTTACTGACCAATCTTTACTAGAATACTGCGGCCACTAAAAGTAGTGTCTAATATTACATAATATCGAAGCAAACTATATTATTCCATACATACATGGTTATAGAACGTACATTTACTCGTTAAGCAGCATACCGATATATTTAAAACTACACACATGAATCGGCGAAGATTTCGCTATTATTTAAGCCATGCCGTAATTCATAACATTAATGCTAATCTTGGTTAATGGCTAATATCGCAGATGGAGTGCTTATATGGCCAATAAGCTGTTGTTGACATTCAGTGTTAGCGGAGGGTCGCCCACACATTTTGTTCATGCATACAGCGGTACATCATAGTGGCAAGACGTAGACAGTAAATTGGTCCACTGGAAAACAAGAGTTAATAGTTTAATACGTATACTCCCCAGGGAGTTGAGAAGTAAAACAAGAGCTCCCTGGTACATTGACCGGAGTAATAATATATACATATTATTGTTATTAGTAGTAATAGTAAATCACAGGCTAGGATGGAGGTAGTAAAATAAAATGAAATTGCCAAGCCTCGATATTACGAAACATCTTGAGTACGAATGCATGCTCAAGGTGAACATTTATATGTGAATTTGTGAACAAAACTTTAAGTCGAGCATGAAATCGTACTAACAAAACAAAGTTTCCTAATCTCGGGGCCAGATGTATCTCAAGGTTAAGCAAAAACGATGAGCAATATGAAAGTTACAGCTTTTGGCAATCACAGCATCATCCAGGCCGGTTGTTTGTTTTTTAAAGGAAGTCCTAAAGCGACTGCTCGACAGAATGAGTTACAATAAGAATCACTGCTTAGAGGAATCGATCTATCACAGCACCAGAAGCAAGAACTCCAAGATGCAATGATGTAATCGTTGTGCAACAGATGGTTTATATCATTCTGCTCTGCTACTGTCTCATGGTTTACTTTAAAGAACGGCAGTCACTAGAGTACAATGTGGGTTAGACATGATGTGCTGGAATCAGGTTGCTAAACGCAACCATGTCAACGATACGGTTTTGTAGTAGATGCAGGTGTAGACTCAGATACGCCATCACAGAGGATGTTAGTGGGTGGTTGTGTGGTTGGGCGCTCTCTCTCTCTCTCTCTCTCTCTCTCTCTCTCTCTCTCTCTCTCTCTCTCTCTCTCTCTCTCCCTCTCTCTGTGTGTGTGTCTCTCTCTCCCTCATCTCACCAAAGTGATAACATTTTAATTAAAAGACGACGCCAGTGAATGTTGTTCAATACAAGTACATGCATAGGTCATCTTCGTTTATGTTTTCCTGGCATGCATTCATAGAAAACAAAAGGGACGTCCGTAGCAAATGTACTTTAGTCAAATAAAAGGTAGTATACAAGATATCCAATATAAAAGTATATCTAAAGTAAGCAGAGAGCTTCATTAATTTAATTAAATGTAGCTGGCAGGCATGCATAGCAAACACGGGGGACGTTATTAATTAAAGTAGGTGAACAACTCTCAATTCGCAGCACTAAACTAATTTCCATTTTCTTTTTTAAATTGGAGAAGTGCTAAAAATGAACAAATACGAGGATTATTTATAACATGTGAGAGATAAATGAAATAACGAAAATGAGCAGGTGTTAGAGAAGTTTCCAGATGATTTGTAATATTGTTTCACCGATAAGAAAGTCGAAAAGGGCAGATTGCATTATTTGCAAATGCCCAAGCCATGTGAGTGTAGCTCAGACGAATCATTGATTATCTAGAGTACCACGATGGTCGATCCGATCCCCACCCCCTTTGCTGCAGGCAAATATGTTCTGAATAGCATGTATAGGTGCACTTACGATGCAGCTCACACAATCTCACATAAGTACATACAATAAGTAAATCGATATATTGATGCAATTATCTGACCTTGATGAATGCCAGTGGTTATGGTCAATGAGTGAAGTACATCAAATTATACAAATCAGCAGGAGAACTTCCATGGTGGATTACTAATATTACCTAGATGTTCGTTCTTCGTATCCTCACTCGTCCAACGCATTTGTTGGAAAAGAACATGTAAAATGCAGTATGAAGTAAAATTGATCATTAGATTACGCAGTTCGTGACAATTGCGTTGGTAAGGCATAAAACAGAATAGTAATAAGTAGTTGCACATGCTCGCTCTTCGTATCCTCAATCGTCCAACGCATTTGTTGGAAAAGAATATCTAACATCTCAACTGAAGTAAAATTGCACATTATTATTTACATGACGTAATATTGCATTTCGTGACAATTGCGTTGGTACGACATCTGATACCAAAGAACAGAATATTAAATATAGTTGCACATTTATGAAGATCGTATTGCACAAGATAGGTCGTTATTAAATCTCAAGCAGCAGACGTGGTACGCTTGTAAACGACTATGCACGATAGTGATCTTTAACGGACTTTAGTCATATATGCCACCTTGATCTGTTTATATTGTATTATATGATTTAGCATCTCTAGTACCACCGTTGTTAAATAAATATATCTGTCTGTCTGTCTGTCTCTCTCTGTCTGTCTCTCTGTCTGTCTGTCTCTCTGTCTGTAAAATCTTAGTATAAGGACACCGCATTGACTATTTTGTAGGACAGGCTATCGTTGGGAATGCTCACCGAATTCAGTTAATTGATATTTTTTCGACATATACTTCAACGATGTTTATATCTGTCTGAAATTGACTATCATGTTATCAAAATAATCGAACGGACTGGTCGGGTTAACCCAAATGTCAATTGCATGATTGTACACCTGTCGGTCATTGTACGACATCCTTGATGTTCTATGGCAGAATAAGGTCAGACCCTTTTACAGTAAATCAATTAAGAAAATAATGTTAAGATATTTAAAGGCATAATATCATATATATTTATGGTTGTTTTTGGACTATTTCTTAGCTACAACTGCAACATACATTCACTTGACATATATAAAAATCATGTTTGTACTTCCAAAAAACTTTCCACCGCTGTTTGGTACACAAATATATACTGCAACCCCCTGTAGTCTACTGATAGACAACCTGAATATGGCCGTATTGTTATTTGCTTCATTATATCAATGCAGTGGTACAATTAAAACATATATTAATACGCAACGGCAACGTTTTATCGCAATTCCTTCATAGTTAAGTTGATGCATCAACGACAAGATAAATAGAGAAACGTTCCATAATTTTATTCATATAAACCATTAATATTTTGATAACTATTGAGTAGTGCGGACTAAGTACATCAGTAAATAACAACTTTTGGGTGGATAAATCAAGCGTAATTAGTCTCCGATCGAAATACGTTTGTCCATTATACAGGCCTACCAACTGTGGTAGTATGCCTTTAAGGTAAAATATATAGTATCAAATCGATATGAAAGTTTGTTGATCTTTCATAGTCTATTGGCTACAAGTATGTTTGTGCGTTTGTATTAGTTAATGGCGGTATGCCATTGAACTTCATCCGCAACATATTCTTGTATATGAGAATTAGCAAGTTAATCGATAAAGTATATCTACATCTAGCTCAGATTATATGGATGAATTCCGTAAGAAAATGGATTATTATCATGGGCCGTTGTGATTTACTGGTACGATGTTCAGACAACATAGTGAATGATTCTAAATTATATACGGCATTTTGTAGTTTACACATGGTCAATGTCGGGAGCAGATTAAATACTTTATAAAACGATTTATGAATGTCAACTCTTCACATTATTGTCAGTAGTAGATGTGTATAGTTGATCCATACAAAGACAACAAAATAGGATTCACAGGCGAAATTGCATTACAGTATATACCAAGCATCCGTGTATTCTTTACGATTTTTTTTTTTAATAGACAGATATCAATGTGCATGCATGTGTGACAATGACAATGACAAAAGAAATACGTTATCGGACAATTATTCAAGTTTATGATCAAAAGGCGTAAACACGTTCTATTCCTTGTATTACTTTTTTTTTATCTTAACACACAACCAGAATTCTGTATTAGTCATCTTCCAAGCTGTCTAATCCTTTCAAGAAAAATCGTCCATAACATCCTTATCAAACGAGGACAGAAACATCACGTGAGATACATAATTGGGACGTCAATAGTATGAAGCTTTAGAAGTATCGGAAATCAAAGCCGGCTATCGTTCCCATGATCCCCCACTATCGTTCCCATGATCCCTCGCGGCTTCCCGGAAGTACGAGGGGGGAACAATTAAGAACGCTGAAGACAGACTGTGGACTTTGCTTCAGCATCCCCCAACTAACTCCGGCCATGTGTTAACATTCTTATAGGGTTATCCGTCGTCGTGGCTTGTATAGTTGATCTCTGCAGTGTTACATACACAGAGTGAATGTGTAGTTACTTAATACTTATCCAGACAAAAGTAATTGCTCTATCGCTACCCGTGTCGCGTTCCTTGTACAGTACATAGATATAGGATGTATAAATGCAAACGCATGTTCATATATATTGGTTGGGTTTGGGGAATACAGACATACAGAGAGAGAGAGAGAGAGAGAGAGAGAGACACACAGAGAGAGAGACAGAGAGAGAGAAACGACGGGGCTAATACACATTGAGTACGATTTTATGCTCAACTAAACTTTGGATTTGGTTTTGAGTGAAGAAAATGGTAACCTATTAAAAAACGTGGTAACAAAATCTCTGTGCCAGGTTTCTTCTTCACATAGATTTTAGCCTATTCGGTCAGTCAAATCGACGAGAGACAGTCCTATATACGAGTATGAGAAGAGTAAATTTCTGATATCATATTAATGAGAATGGAATAACACTTTTATACCTCCGGCCTCGAAATTAGGAAACTTTCTTGAGTATGATTTCATGCTCAACTCGGAGTATTGTTAGCAAATCCACGCACACTTTGAGCTTGAGCATGAACTTATAATCAAACTCGAGGCCAGATATAAGTAAATATGTGTCGTTTCCATCTGGGAAACTGACTAGCGTTGTTGTTGTCGTACATGTGTACTTTTACCAGTACTTAGTCACGACCGTATCGACCTCGTTAATTTTCATTCAACAATTCCCGGATTCATCATTACATTCTAATAGTAGCTAGAAACACGCATAAACTTGTCAGTGGACCTCGTTGGCAACATTTCTAAGGCGTTCCTTCATTGGCAATACATCTCAGAAAACTCCTCGAAAGTTATTTATGAATTTAACCTTTGAGAACGATGTTAATCCGAGCTTTTCTATGTGCATTCTTGTAGCACTGGAAACAGCAGGTTTGGTTATATACTCCTCATGGAGTTGAGAAGGAACACTGAGTGCACACTGATCCATTATCCACTGGGGGTAATACAGTGCTTTGCATACGCTTTAGGGATTATTATTATTATGATTATTATTATATTATTAACAGTATTAGTAGCAGCAGTAGCAGTAGTAGTAGTAGTAGTAGTAGAAACGCTTACTTTGTGTGTGTGTGTGTGTGTGTGTGTGTGTGTGTGTGTGTGTGTGTGTGTGTGTTTGTGTGTGTGTGTGTGTAGTTGATTTCGGCAGACTGGTCCTTCCTTGGGTCTGCTTGTGCAAGGCTGGATTTCCACCAGTCGTTTTTAGAGTGCTAGCTCACTCCTACGATAATACGAAATTGAAATACATAGTTGCAATACACAGCAGAGGCTGTATTCTCTCGGAAATGTTTTAATCTTTAGTTGAACCACATGTAATTCACCTAATTTACGAATCATTTGATAAAATGCAATCAATCATAATTATATACAACAGAACAAAGATGTGGTTGCAAAGCTTCTCGGATTTAACTTTACTTGATTTTATTTTTAATGGAAAAGAACATAAATAAAATACTCTCGGTTAGAATCCAATAGATTTTCAGGATAGAGCAGTTTGCTGCTAAAGCTTTTATCCCTGGACATAGCATAAAAGAACAAGAACCTTTATCCATTTCCCAAGGCATCTCATAAAGTGGCGTTATTCCAATAGTATAATACTATTAAATTACAAGGCTTCACCGTGGCATTGAAGTTACGTGCATATCCATCTTTATTTGGTGTATAACTTAGTTTACCAAAACATGTGAAGCCATTTCCTTATTTATTCATCTAAAAAAAATATGATATTCTACAACATGGAATGATTTCGAATGTTCCTTTTATTTAAAAACAAAAACGCCTTCCTTTCTTTTATA
>JAUTBV010108031.1:0-11209 GCA_032361325.1 Lepetodrilus fucensis
TACAATGATACCCCACTCAAACACAGTATACTGACTCCGAGCTGGCCAGTCCTTGCTTTACCCCTTTAATGCTGAGCTCCAAGCAGGGAAACAATAAGTACCATCTTTTGACACGACCGGGGATCGAACCCCCGACCTTCTGCACTCCGGGCCGACTGTGAGTCATGAGCCACTAGCGCTAATAACAAGTAATGAAGAATATTACCCTGGATATACATATATTAAAAAGTCTCAAATGTCCAGCAGGTAATGTTAGAGGAATCTCGAACTAGTAGTCACTATAACATATTCTTTTATATTTTTTAGAGCGTGGCAACAGTCCTAATTAATATTATCTGCAAATTTAAGGCCATTCCAGAAAATCAAGTATGCTATCAAGTATCAACTAATGTCATTTGATCAACAATAGTATGCATCAAATCAATCTAATATCACAGAAATTCTTGGAAAGCTCTAGTTGTATGTATCTCACACAATGTCAGCAGTCATACACCTCTTGCAAACACGGAAAATACTATATACCTGTACATGTTGAAGAATTACACAAAGCCACATTAAAAGCAAACGATGGTCAACACTGACATGTGTTGCTGGCACATGTAATTCTGCTGCTTACAACAGTCGAGGACTGACCGTCACTTTTATCGTCCCAATAGCAAGATGATGCCAAATGCAAACCTCCACCACTCTTCTGTTTTATGATACAAGTGGCTGTAGGAAAATACATTAATTGTGTATATGTACAGATCTGTACATAATTATAAATAAAGTTTATTTGCTGAAACAAACATGTCGAGGGTTTTCCCCTAATGTTAATTTCCCCCTAAAAATTGCAATCGAATTTGTCCAATCTCGCCCCAACTGCCCAAGAAGATCTAAATTGGCTTCAATAATGAATATACCCAGTACCACATGAGTCGTCTACAGCTACAACGTATTATCCCTGATTTAATGAAATGCTGAAATTATGATTTCTCAAATGTTTGTAAAATTTTATTGTTGTGGCTTAGCCTAGATATGTTTGTGGCTTAGCTTCTATGTCAATACTTACCGATATATTTGAATGGTTTTCCTAATTTCGTCAGCTGATTGAGACACTGTTCAACAACATTCGAAGTCCACTGGTTAACTTTGTTGTGTTGGTAGGCATTACCGCCAATGGCACCTTCAATTGCCTGGAGGGGAAAAACAAGATGTTTACTATGTAGGGTTTTTTAAAATAATAAAATGTATAGCAATTGCAAATAAGTTGACATATATTCTCTTGTACAATTGCTCTTAAAGTTCTAGTATAGAAATAGCAAATATCACTGAGATTTATAATAATAATAATATACAAACCTCTTTGATAATGTTGGTGACTTCATCCACAACAAATGAGGTCTGAAATTAACAAAATAGTATTAATATTACTGATATTCAATCAATGGATTGGAGATTGGGTTAAACAATAACATTATTTATTGTTGTTGAATTGAGGTTTAGACCTGCTTTCAAAATTATTTCACTTACATCACGTCTTGTCAGTTTAATGGAGGATGAAACCATTATCTGCAGCGCTGAATGTTGCAGTAAACCTGCGAGCACCTGCTGGTACTGACCTAGTCCTTGTCAATGACGTTTCATAGCAATTTGAAATGGACTATGATAAGACCAAGAAATAAGGATGCTAAAGTTGCATTGCCACAGTACAGACAGCACATCTCATCATGATTGTGTCAGAAAGGTAACTTTCGCAAATTTTAATTGGGTTTGTGGACATTGTAATTGAGTATTTTACGCAAATACGTAGCTTATCTAGAGCTCTGAAAGTATTAGCCTAATAACGGCTCTGCACATGTGTGACAATATGACATTAGCGAAAGGTTGCTCTAGACAGATAGATGGTGAGGTATGTAGACACTAAAATACCAAATTGAAAGATTAGAATCTAGACTTGGATAAAATTAATTTTGTAGAAACATCTTGACCATTTAAGTCAACTAGTTATGATTGTATATAACATATTTAACTACATATACATGTACGTAATTTCATATTAACATAGAAACAAAACACTAAAGTAAATGTAAGATATCATTATTGAGTTTGAATTATGATGATGCAAATGTTGACATTCCAGCAAATGACATTTTTGACAACAGTTGATCACTGACGTAACCTGTTGAATATGTTAATTTTGGGATTGCTGTGAGAGTCAATAGTTGAAAAATGCATTCATTACCTCTTCTGCTGATTGAAACTCATCCATTTTCAATGCTACCTGGTCAGATTCTAAATAAAAGTGCGTCTGTTGACAAGCAGATACCCGTTTTACACCGTTCTTGACAACGGCAACCTCTCGCAACTTCTCGTGAAAATAGGGGACGCAACTCGCTTACGAGTCGAAAAAAATATATCTGAAAACGAGTCGACGAGTTCGATTCATTATTATCTACATTACCATCAACATTTTACGCTAAAATGTTAGTAATTATTTTAGTAATTATATTCCTTCAGAAATACTTTTGCCTATGATACTATATAATAATAAAAATTATCAGTATAATTACTTAGCATACGAATACGAATTATTTTGTATATATCCAGACTATTAATTTTGTGCATGCTTTCCCTATTATTAATTTATTAATAGGACACAATACAAAGCTATGAAACTGCAGTTAAAATAATGGGTGTGTCGCTAAATAGTCTTCTTTGTTCCATTGTCATTTTGTATTGCGTTTATCAGTTGATATAATAATAGTTTTCCTTGTACATTTCAAACTTGAATTCCAAATATAGGCCTACGTACCACTAAAGTATGTTAATTCTGTATTGTTAGAGAACAATTTCGACCAATCAAGGACATTTAAATACTAGTATTATGATACATGTACATATACATATTTTAGTAATTATTGTTGTTAGACTGAACAATTATATATCGCGAATGTATAAAATAATAAGGAACAGTCATCTACGTGTGGATTCGAATGTAGAGCTTATAATAATAGTTACCCCTGCGAGAAGAGTGGCATTGACTTATCTTGACTTATCCGTAGGCATACTTAGCTACAGTATGCGAAATACATGCTACAAATTGGTCTAATAATGTATAGGCCTAATTATAATTTAATGTTTTGCGAAGAAAAAGAAATCGCAATATCTTGAAAACGCGGACAGCCTAATAATTTACAAATTTTGAGCTGATGCCTTTGAGGTACTGTAGATTAGACATATATCATATAAAAAGTGAACAATTGGTTTTCAATTTCAGAGGGGGTGCAATTCGGGGAAGCCCTCCAAAAAACCACCCTCACCCCACCCATGAAGGTGTGCCGGAAAGGTAGGACAATACAAGGCTGTGTCATAAATGGAAACAAGACCATGATGACTGTATTTTGTAATATTAATAAAAAGTTAAAGTGTTCATAAAATGGATACTACATGACTATAATTTATAACAAAATAACTGTCCACACCAAGCAAACAATAAATAACAATAGAAAAATGAAAAATAAACGCCTACAGCAACTCGTGTTCCCAGGCGGTCACCCATCCAAGTACTATCCGGGCCCGACGTTACTTAACTTCGGTGATCAGACGAGAACCGGTGTGTTAACGTGGTATAGTATGGCCATGGACAATTATGATATGAAATATATGCGTATATATCGGCATCACTACTGTACATGAAAAGATTAACGAATTTTCATCGTTTATACATTTTACAATATTTTATCACCTTCTTTTTGGTTCATCATGCTCGCTACTAGATTCTACACCGCATGTTCTAACGTTAAATTAGTCCATGCGCATGCGCATCTAAATGAACGGCGCCATTTACAAACAAGAACTTGCAAGATATTTCACGCATCCTACGTTCTGGAAAGATATTCTCCCGTTTATGATCGAATTAGCAAACGAAATATTACTGATTATGTAAACAATAACTTATAAAGTGTAGTATCTTAGAGTAGATGCTGCTTTCTGCTGTATTTAAAGCAGTAGAACCAGCGTAATACCAGACATATTCATCGTCCAAATCTGCAGACTGACTTCACAAACTTGAACTCAAAAGTACACCTGCGGGTCATTTTCATGCTGTTTTGTAAATGTTACGTATTAAATTATGTATATATAACATTAACGTCCAAATATTAATACATATTAGTGCGTCAGAACATCAGCTGATGTGCAAATGTTGCACGACTAGTAGACTAGTTAACTTCGCGTGATATGTAAATATTTTGTTTGAAAATGTTACCTGAATGACGGCTTTCGTACGTGTATTTTAAGGTTCATATTCCAAATTAACCACGTATATTAATTTCAATGATTATAATGCATGCATTACGACATGCAATGTTCATTTTCTCCATTGGAATTAGTCTAGATAACAATTTATTAAATAGTTTCTTGTTAGACCAGTAGCCATCTTGTGAATGTTGATGTGTTTTGTTGTCCAACTTGAAAATACTTGTCTGTTGAAGTAAAGTCATGAAGTTATGTATTATTTGAATACAATTGTTCCCAATATGTATATCTTCACAAAAACAAAAGCCCACGGATGTAAATGGCATATTAATTTTCAATAACGTCTTTTCAAAGTACAGGTTCGTGTTTTTTCAACCAATATATTTTTTTTAAAGTAATTTCCAATTTTCACTTTTTATTTGAAGATCTGAATAACCTAACCCAAGTATAGCATTATCTTTCCTGTTTATAATGAAACCAATAAAACAAAACTGAGATGTACCGTTAATTTGATATTTGCCGTCAATTGACGGTAAGAAACACACGTTGACGTTGCTTTCAAGCTCGCCGTTTTTCCTACTAGCTAGTCGGTGGTTTGTTCTCTCCGACGTCCGCGCGCAGTCTATACATTCGAAGCGACTCGTCCAATTGTTCATTCGTTCCTTGTTCTACAAGTTGTCAACGTTGCAAAAGAAAACTGAAAATGGTTTCCGGTGAAGACATTGCTGCCATTGAGGCTCCCAAGAAGACCACAGCTCCTATTCCTAAGAAGACCTCGTCTGCCGTTGCCAAGAAGCCCGCTTCTCATCCACCCTACCTCGAGATGATTCAAAAAGGCATCAAACATCTGAAGGAAAGGGGCGGCTCTTCACGACAAGCTATCCTCAAGTACATCATGGCCAACTACTCCGTCGGCGACCAACAGGCCCCCATTAACGCTCGTGTAAAGACTGCCTTGAAGAATGGGGTGAAGTTGGGATCTCTCACACAGTCGAAGGGAACTGGAGCTAGCGGCTCGTTCCGTATTGCTGATGGCAAGAAAAGAGCTGTGAAGCCCAAGATTAAGAAGACTGCCAACAAGACCAAGAAGACTGTCAAGTCGCAGAAGAAGGTGAAGAAGCCCAAAGCCGCTAAAAGGTCCAAGTCTGCGTCTCCGAGAAAATCTATCAAGAAGACAGTCAAAAGGAAGCCTGCAAGATCTCCCCTCAAGAAGAAGAGCAAGCTGACCAAGCCAAAGAAGACAAAGTCTCCTAGGAAGAAGGCTACCAAGTCCAGGCGATAAGAGCTTAAACATCCACTTTTTCCACATAATATGTGGTTAAAAGGCCCTTTTCAGGGCCATCCAAATATTTCGTTAGAAAGCTCCAAACGTAATCTTATCGTGTTTTGTTCCCTTTTACTGAGCATCTACCAGTTTCATAGTATATTTTAATATACTAGTTTTTTTTTGTAGTGTCACATTTTTCCGTATATGCTAGTCATCTTCTGTAATGCGTAACACATTCGCAGATAATGTATTACGTTACCAATCTACGTTTAATTTTACGCATCAATCTGGCTAAAATGTGACATATATAATACATGTAATGTAGCGTAGGTTAGGTAGTAGCATGCTTGCAGCGTCGTCGTTTAGAAACACAACACATTTTTTTTGTATAATGTTTTTATTTTACCAGCATAGTTTCATGTACGTACATTCCAACAGTTCGAAAAATAGATCAACATCTACATACCAGTCACATAACAGTAGACTAGTGAAAACAAGTGAAGATTTCCTTGTAAAATAGTGTTTCTTCGTGGACGAGCAATATATAGTTCCTTAATGATTTAATCATGCATATGTTACTGCAGTAAAGTGCATTCTCATAAGAATATCATTCAGTAAAAGGATTTAAATAATGCCATTTATGACGAAAAACAAAACGCATTTTAGTAACAGGATTTACACCCAAAGTTGTAACACACAATATCAATTTATCTGTTGTATGCAAAAGTTATCAGTGTAAATTAAAGAAACAAATTTAAAATCCCCTCTGATATCAATTTATCTGTTGTATTCAAAGGTTCTCAGCAACATTCATGGTTATATCAGAGACGATCCACAGACATTTTATTAACATCCTGTTAATAAACTAATCTAAATCTTCATTCTGGTCAGCTGTAGCTTTACGAAAGGATTAGCCTACCTAAATTATTCTCCATGATGTACGGTACCAACTACCAAGAAATAGTAATAACAGTAATTAACATGTATTGTAGGCCTACTTCAAAGGTGTAAATTCAAGAAACAAATTTAAAATACCCTCTAATAATTAGAGTTTGTCCAAATAGTTGCCCAAATCAGGCACATTCGCCTGTAAGTGCTTTCTTGACCGTATTTCCACCACTTCCTGTCCTGCGCGTGAGGTGGGGTCAAGAGGGTCACCCGGTAGTAGTTGCCAGTGGTCGAAAATGCATTGTGGGAATGCCTGTCCGCTGGTCTGTGCCCTCAAAGAGCCTGAAAATCCTGAAAAACGTAGCGTAACTTACAGTCGCAGTGATTACACTGAAAGAGATGTCTTAGTAAAATATTTAAGACTATAATTAATTAAGGAATATTTAGGCCCCTATCCTATCCAGTTTTCTCTCATTTTCCTTTTCGGAAAGCAAGCACGACAAGGAACTTACCGAAAGACTCATTCACAGGCATGTGGGCCTTGAACGTACACATGGGATTGCCCGGATGGTGTAGTTCTTCCACAATCTGACCTCTCCTCTTGGCCAGAACGTTGAATACGGACCCTGCCATTTGCTGAGTGCACTGCAATGTAGGAATGACGGAGGATAATGCATAGACTTGGCCACGGACTAATGGTTTGCCGTTTGGACAGAATATGCGTCATTTATCTGGTTATATAGATGTTTATACTATACTATGTTTATCTATACTAAGATACAAAGAAACATTAGGAAACGAATGAACACATAGCATTCATTGGCATGAAGTAATACTGTATTGTAGTATTCCGATAATGCGTTAGTGGGTCGATCTGAACTATTATAAATACTAATATACATCATAATTATTTACTCGTGTTATTATTTTGAGAGAGAAAATATCCGGGTACACAAATTGTTAACGAACTTTATTCTTTAGCATAATTATTACAGACGATCGTTTCAAGAGATTTCCATCGATACTATCTGTAGTTATAACTATGAGCATACACAACATGTATTTTTACTATTAGTATGCTTCCTACAGCTGATCTTACCTCAATATTGACGAGGAACACGGGTTCCAGCAGCCTCGGTTTGGCTGTCAACGTGGCGGCCATCATGCAACGTCTGGTAGCCGGGATGATCTGACCTCCGCGCCTGTGGCTGGGGTCGCGGTGGACGGACGCGTCCATGATGTTGTAGCGGACGCCTCTCATGGTTTCCTCGCACAGGACGCCCTCGGAGGTGCCCCACTGGAACCCTGCCATCACGCTGTCCTTGATGTCCTGGAGGTACTGGACTGCCCTGGAGTTGTCCACCAGCAGGTTGGGCCCACTTCCGGCGGGGCCGAAGCACCAGATCTTCCTGCCCTCCGTTATGTCGAAGTTGAAATTTTCGGCGAGGTATCTCGCTCTATCCTTGTGGTCCTGCACTGCTGTTACCTTGCTCTGAAATAAGACAAATACTATGTATAAACTAATGGATCTTTAGCGCAGTGTAGTCTTGTGAACAGTTTGTATAATAGCTAGGAAGGAACGCATTAAATAGTTCCTGATTGTATTCCAGATTGACTAGATCTAATGATTTTAGTTGTTTTTTTACCTCGTCCATGTCTTCAGGAAGTCCTTCAGGCAAGGGTGATGCAGACATGAAGATACGGCAAAGTTTGTTGGACGTCTTTGCCAAGCAAACCCTGTCAGACTTGGCACTCACAGTCTCGCGATAGCTCACAACAGGGTCCGATTTCTGAAGGCCATGAAACAACAATATAAAGATGCTTTGCAGATGTGTGAAGGTTGAAACATTGGGAGCCCATTTTAAATTTTGATAATAAATAAAAAGGAACGTCTATGTACATTAAACTATAGTATGTAAAATAGACAACTAAACGTTTCGTCGGCGCATTTCAGTCACAGTATCAGACAGTTTTGATAATGAACTAGACGTATAGCCAACGCTGAAATCATCTTCAAGACAGGTCTGGTTATTGTTCTTTCATACGATATAGGTCTACGTTTAAAGGATGCAATGCCACGAATCTAGGTTGTATTTGATGGCTGATTTCAGTTATTTCATACTGTCGTTGTCTCGCATACCCAGAACGATAGTACGAAATTACAGAAATCTGCCACGATATATGCAAGGCATCGGCGTCTGATGCACCTACCGTGATGGGGACTCCGGCGTGGTCGTCCTCAAGGTCCTTGAGGCATATCTCCAGGTGGAGCTCTCCGGCTCCCGCCACGATGTGCTGGCCTTCCTCTGACGTGCACTGCACCATCGGGTCCGACTTGGACAACCGCTTCAGCCCCTCAACCAGCCGCGGGAGGTCGGAAGCGTTGACTACATCCACGGCGACGCGCACCACGGGGCTGACGGAGAACTTGAGGACCTGGGGACAATTCCAGAGAGATCCTTGTATGCGGATGAAGTTGTAACTATTAACTATATTGTACTCGTACACGGATGAAGACTTGGAGTTGTAACAACTGCATTTAACTATTCTAATACATAAGGTCAATCTTAGAACCATGATATAAAAACGCCCGTAAGTGTTCAAAGGCCGTATAGTAATAGTACCTGGCCACGAGATTACGAAACCTTTCCTAGGATGATTTAATGCTCAACTCAAGGTTTTGGTCACAAATCCACATATAGCATTTGAGCTTGAGCACAAAATCGTACTCAAAACGTTTCGTAATCTCGGGGCCAGTTCAACAGAACGATCCTTGTCCCGTGTGTATACTATTGTAGCGCTACGATCGCTCTGTGGAAGAGTACCCCCGACTGCTGAGCCTTGCTATATGTATTACGGTAACTTTCTATGGGCATACTTTGATGTGGTGAGCCTGCATGAATGTGGTGATGGTTCCTGTCTTCAGAAGGTACTTGTCAATGCCAACTAGTCCTACGATGTTTCCGCAAGGGACCTCATCCACTGGTAGGACATTTCCGAAACTCATGAGGACCGTCCTGAAACCATCCAGGAAATTGATTAAGACATGCTCTCGTATACCGGTAATACTAGACCGAGAATCTCTGTCATGTCACAGCGCTGCGATATGATAACTTGTATGCATACCATCTAACCTTAAATAGTATGTACTTGTGCATAACAGAAAAACTTGAACTGGAAGTAGCCAAAGAGTACTTTTGCTTCAACATGTTTCTTATTAAATTGTGAACAAGCAGTGTTGTCTACCTTGCTATGTTCTTGTCGTAGAAATCAATCTTCTTTTCGGCATGGGGACTGTAGTTGGGGCCCATGATCCGGACCTTTTGGCCAGTTGATGCCACTCCAGAGAAGACTCTACCTATGGCGTAGAAACGTCCCTTGTCTGTTGATGGTACCATCTTGGAAACGTACAGCATCAATGGGGCGGTTGGACTGCATTCCTTCATTCCTAGAAGAGCAGAAGAATCCAATTCATTACATATTATAATAGCTTTGTTTGTAGGACATGCTAAAATATATGCAATTCTATGATTTCTATATGATTTGATTCCCAATTACATCACGCCACTGGCCTGCATTATATTCAGAGTCTAGTCCTTTTTATCAATTCTTTTCCTATGGTCGTTCAACGCAACGGGTATTTTTACTTATATAGAAAGGTTCGTACTATAGTTTTGGCGTAAAACAATGGGTTCACTATGATTTTATGTAAGCAAAGACTGTAGTTGAATTACCTTGAATTACGTCTGGACTACATGGTAAGAACCATGGTGCTGTTGAATCACATCTAACGATCGTAGCGCTACGACAAGACCTAAAGTTTAAAGAGGACAACATGCATATTGATGTTCTTGGAGAGATTTAACACATGAATCATAATAAATTACATTAATTTCGGCCATTGTAGCACAATACCATAGTAGACTAACACATAGCCTGTGGTTATATTGGTTGTCGTTATTTATGAGAACATTGAAGTAGCTGCTGTATGAGGTCATTGTTGAAGTCTCACCTTGAACACAGGTTCAAGGATGAACTTATTGAACCCTCTCTCTCCGTTCTCGCCTTTGGTGGTGCTCCACCTCTTGGTCAGTGGATCGTAGAAGTTATCTCCCCATAATCTTGACATCATTTTCTCCTCGTTGACACCAAACTTCCGAGCGTACATCCGGGCAAATTGACGAATGCTGAAGCCCCAGCCTTGGAGACCAGACCCCATGCAGACACTCCCGTCAGCTGTATTCAACTGTGGACAATTTAGGTTATGTTATAGAAGGAAAGCGACGTGTTCACAGACAGGCTATCTTTTCACGAAGCTCTCTTATCCACTAAGAGACCATAGCGCTCTCTTTGCAGTGCATTAGCTATTGGTGGAAAAATAGAGCTTCGTGAAACGATTTCCAGGCGTTTGCTAAAGTGTCCTAATACATACGACATATATACTATATAGTAATATAAGTAACTGTTGTCAAAGCTCTAACTATACGTGCTGTGGCCTAGCCCTCTGCCTTCTGGATTAGGAATGGACACTGCTCTTTAGGGAATTTCCGGTTTCCTTGGAACATGAAGACGGCTAGCTATGTAAAGGAGGCAATGAACTTAATTTCTAGAGGATGGCCTTGTACGTCTTATTGCTGCATACCAGAATGTCTCCCACCCAATGAATGGTCGTACTAGTACGTACTACTGTATACGTCTAGTAACGTAGCTAGCTATGTAAAGGAGGCAATGAACTTAGTTTCTAGAGGATGGCCTTGTACGTCTTATTGCTGCATACCAGAATGTCTCCCACCCAATGAATGGTCGTACTAGTAC